>QJPP01005442.1:0-48346 GCA_003996215.1 Jaltomata sinuosa | reverse complement strand
CTCTGGCTTCACTGGCCAGGACCTCTACCACCATATCTGGAACCACTATAGACAGCCTGATGTCGAGGCCTCTTATCTCTGGACCCCTGATCATGTCGTTGTAAGTCCTCCACAGTGCGGGCATAGTCTACAATAGCCTGGAATGACCGACCACTGGCAATCAATATCTCAGCTGGCTGCCTGATCTCTGGCCTCAACCCCCATACAAATCTGCGAATCCTATCTGCCTCGGTAGGAATGATCATAGCTCCGAACGGTGCTAGCTGATGAAAGCGGGTCTCATACTCCGAGATAGTCGTAGATCCCTGCACAAGGTGAGTAAACTGCTCCCTGCGACGCTCACGATCACTCTGGGGTAGGAACTTGGCCATAAAGGCCTCATAAAACTCAGACCAGGTCAAAGGAGGTGACGATGGTGATCTACAAGCAACCTGGGCCCTCCACCATAACTTCGCTGGGCCCTCCAACTGATAGGTAGTATAACCAACCCCATGAGTCTCCAACAAACCCAAATGATGCAACATCTTCTCACAGGTAGTAATAAAGTCATGTGGATCCTGTCCAGAAGTACCAGCAAATCTCGGAGGTGCTAACCTCAAAAACCTACCCAATCCCTTCTCCTCTGACTCTGTCATAGCTGGGCGAGGAGCAAGAGGCTGTGCAACAGATGGGACCGGAATGACCTCCGCACGGGGAGCCATAGTAGCAGGCTGCGCTCCTGAGCTCTGTGCACCCAGGGCTGTCCCCTGAGCGGATGTCTGCGCTAACTCAGAAGGCCGCTCTCCAATCACACCCAGAAGATGTAATAGTAATCCCCGAATATCAGGAGACTGAGCTGCGGCTGGAGTTGGCACATAAGTGGGCACTGGAGCTGGTACTGGAGCTGGCGCTGGAGCTGGCACTGGAGCTGGTGGTACCTGGGCTGCCCCCTGAACCACATGCTTCTCGGGCTCTATCTCTACGCTAGCAGCTCTAGCAAGTGCCACTGATCGAGGGCGTCCTCGACCTCTAGCTGGAGTGGGAGGCTCATCTTCGCGTGATGCCAATGATCTCGTACGAACCATCTGTGGAAGAATGAAGTAGAACAAATGAGATTTCCAGAAACTTCAAGGGTACAACGCACGACACAGAAGCAATGAAAGAGTTAAATTTCCTAAAATGCCACTGTAGCCTCCCAAAGATTGAGTACGGACGTCTCCGCCCCGATCCGCAGGACTCTACTAGACATTGGCTCCTATACCGATGACACCGGTGAACCTAAAGCTCTGATACCAAGTTGTCACGACCCAATTTCTCAGTCATGATGGCACCTACAACCCCCGGTAGGTGGACCAATCCCCGTAGCCCAGAACAGTTAGTAATTGGCTACTATCTGGCAAATAAGGGAACAAGACGAATAAAATAGATAACAGGGATATAAATATATACATGTGCGGAAACTAAACCAAAAACCTTTAAAATAAATACATATACAATTATAACGTTTCAAAAATATTTCCCATAAACCTTTAAAATATTTTGAAAAGGCAATAATAATATAATTTTTACCAAATTCAACTTTTAAATAAAATATTTTTAAATACACGCACGATGCTAATACAATTCTTAAGTTTAGGCTCGTAATACCAACGCACGATTTTGATACTCAAGAATTCCCTCGGGATCCTCCCTTATATTTTAACACTGTTTCGGAACTGAAATGGCATTTTAAAACGTGAAGTTGAGGCTTAAATCGAGTTTAACCCGACCCGATTCGCGACCCGGTTCGCAACCCATTTTCTACCAGACAGTCCGCGGTAAAACAGTCATAACTTTTTACTCCGAGATCAGTTGGACGTTAGGTTTTGTGCGTTGGAAACTAGACTCGTAGACCTTCGATTTGGTATTTTGGGGGACTTCTAACTCTTTATATATTGAGAGAAAAGCCCTGAGACATTTGACCCAAAGTTCAGAAAATTTGTTAAAGATCTTACGATATCTTTTGTCGATTTGCTTGACTTCAAAACTTATACGTGAAAATGACCGGAAGGGTCATTACAATACCATGGCTATTCAATGCAAATAAGACGCAAAAGGAAAGTGACATGAATCGAGCATTCTAATCCACCGCCACATTCATGTCTGACCAATACCATATAGAGCATAGGTTTACACCTTCTTCGAGCTACACCCGAGTAAGTAAATACGATAACGAATTAAGGTTATGTATGTTTGTTACAACCAAGCTTACCTATCAAGTTTAAGGGTAATTGCCACAGTAGTGAGTTGCCCAACCTCCCGGCACCTTTCCAGAATTTGAATATTAATTGAGGCACTTCCAATAAAATCTTAATGCTCTTAATTTATCCAATTCACAATTAGGATTTTTAATTGTATTTTGCACAATGACGTGTTTCAAGAAAATTAATCTAAAAATAATAACATAACAACAAGAACATTATGACATATGAACATTTAATCTTCAAATAAACTTATCACAGCTGTGGACATAGTTCATGAGAATCATAAATTTTCACATATGACTGTAATCTATATATGACCATAGAGGGATAAATAACTACCAATTTCATGCCTAATTTACTAATTGATATCAACAAAATTATGAGCAAATGACACATTAATCAGGGACAGTAAGTGGGCAAGGGTAATCATACCATAGATTTCTTATGAATCAATTTTGAAATCAGAATTTTGCAACTTGGACGGAGACAAAGACAAAGCGGCTGATTGGTTCATCCCTTTGTCCTGAATTAGCACTTGTTCTTCAGAGTGATCGGAGCGGTGGTGGTGTGCGGTGAAGAGAATATAGGAGAGAAAGATTAGGGTGGCGTATTATTTTGGAGGTTGTTTGCGGTGGTCTTGGTGGAGTTGGCCAGCGTAGGGCGACATTGGTGGAAGGGGAGAGGAAGGGCGGCATTGCTGGAAGGGGAGAGGAAGGGAAGCTATGTGGTGGCCGTGGTGGTGACTGGAGAGGAGAAGAGGAGATGAGGAGGAAGAAGGTGGTGTATTGAATTAGTAAAATTAGGGATTTTGGGGGGTTATATTAATTAAAAGGAAAGTATTGGGGGATTAGAGCACGACCATCTGATTAAAGGGATGGACGGTTTGATTAAATCACAGATGGATCGGGTTATGGGTCACAAAATTGGGTCAGCTGATTGGATTCAAATGGGACTAAAATTGGGACTTAAAATATGGCCAATTAAGCTCAATTTGCGCTAAATTTGATATCAAATAGGTGAAAAGTGGCAATAATTTAAATAAATTCAAAGGAATATTGAAATTGGGTTGCTATTAAATTAATAAAATAACACACATATATAATTTGATAGATAAAATAATAATTAATAAATATTATCACAAAATATTATTCTTAAAATTTCTCATAAATAAAATATGAATATATATTATTCGTAAAATTAAAGATATGTAATATTATATGAAATTTATGATAAAATAAAAATAATTAGAAATAAATTATATATTTATAAACTATATACGAATTTTAGAAGGTATTAAGGTAACACAAAATATGTCATTTTATTCAGTAATAAAAGTAATACGTAAGGAATTAAGATCTAAAAATAATAGTAATTAATAAAATAATAGCTCGAGTGAGGTATATGGAGGTCAAAATTGGGTGTCAACAGATCCCACCGGAGCAGTGGTGGCGATGGGTTTGGCGAAAAGGAGAGGATTTTGAAGCGGTGGTGTGTGTTGTGTGTCTATAAAAGTGATTTGGGGTTAGGGGTGTTTGGTATATAGAGAAGAAAGTGAAGAATTAATGGGAGCCGCCCGATTAATTTGATTGACGATCATGATTGGATAGGGGATTTAAAATTGAGCTGGTTATAATTGACATGAATTGAGTGTGATTTGGACTAGAATTTAAATAAATAAGGCTGAAATTGAATTGGTTTGCTATTTGATAAATACTATATACATACTAAAATATAAATAATCAATAATAATTATCGTATAAAAATAAAAGAAAATATTATCATGGCGGGTGACAAAAATAATTGAGGAAAAATATGGACACTACTAGAAAATGGGCCTACGGGAACAGATATGGTAGTAACCATTTTCAAATCATTGCTAAAGATAGTCTATTGCAACGGTTATGACCATCGCCAAAAGTTTTGGATTAATAAGTCATTCCAAAAAATAAAAAAAATTTAAACAACCATTACAATAGATGAATTTACTGCAACGATTCACTAAATTGTTGCTATAGGTAGGCCTATTGCAACAGTTATATTACAATGGCAACGGTCATATGATTAAGTCGTGTCAATAGCTACCAAAATTTTTGGCGACAGTCATAACTGTTGCAATAGACTATTTTTAGCAACGGTTTGAAAATGGTTACTAGCATATTTGTTCCCGTAGGCCCATTTTCTAGTAGTGGTGCCCGCTTTCGACGGAAATGGATTGGAAATGGTTTGACTTATCATGTGTATCTTCTTGGGGTAAACAAAAGTTACCTTATGATTTCCATCACCAGTTTTACTATTAACGCTAGACTCGGCAGGGCTGGGGTGCTAGTTGAGTTTTCTTACTGAATTGGCATGATTTTAGCCTCAGTCAGACCAAGCACCTGAGATGACTTTCTACTGTTTAGACCTGATTAAACTCGGGCACCCTTGAAGGGATTTTTGAGACATTTTCCCACTACTTTAGTCCTGGACAGGGTCTGGGCATGCATATTCGAGACTGGGTCTCTATCCTGAACCCGGACTTTCTTTCGGATGACATGTTTCGATACTTAGTTGTAGTATGGGTCCCCATGTCCAGGACCTCTATGGACCTTACCCTTTCAGACCTGGGGCCTAGGGTTGCTTGTTCCAGAGGGATGCTATATAGCGGAGTAGAGGTATATGGGCAGTGTCCTTCCATGGAACCTACCTGCTGGGCCCGATTGGCACTGGAGGGGGTACATACAGAGTTACCATTTCACCCTGAGGTCTACATGCATCATATCAATCATTGTTTGAGGCTCCACCCTTGTTTGCTATTTGTTGAGTGTATGCTCTAGTTGCATAGGAGGACAGAGGGTTTGTTTTCACTTTTTTGGATTCGTAGATTGTATGGGCGGCTGGGGAACTATAGGTAGACTCTTGTTACTTTATCGTTGTGTTATCCCCTGTTACGGTTATACTTTTAAGATTATATACGGCTAAGTTGTTACTTGTTGAATTGAGATTGGTATGATTAGTTGGGTTATTGATTCCTTTTTCTGAGCATGCCTAGATTTACTCTCCTCTTCCTTCTCTTGTACTTGAGATTACCGGTATACCGTCTACTTCTAAAACTTATTACATATATAATGTTATTGCAAGGATCCCAGGTGCGTCATTTCTTACTTTGACCTGTGCCTGTTGTGTATATATTCTACTTGCTAGCCTTGTGTGTTGTTTTTGTTGTCTTCCGTTTGGGCTAGTTCCTGTGTGACTTTTTCGTAGAATTCTGCGACTACTTGTTTTTCTATTCTGTTTTTTACTATGCTTTAATCTTATATGTGCCCAGTCAGCCTATGATACCTACTAGGTACCTTACGCTTCACATTTGGTGCTCATACTACACTCTGTATCCTTTGGTGTAGATCCTAGTGTGAGCCATCACTGCTAGCTCGTGGCAGACTCGTGCTTAGAGATTTTGGATTGTCCCAGACTGAGGGTGAGATCTTGGCGATCAGAGCTTGACTTTAGTTGTCTTTTGTAGATATTGTACTCTCATAGTTCGGAGACATGATGTATATGTTATTTTGGAACCTTGTACTCCTTATGTAGATTCGGATCTTATACGCTATGATACCAAGTTTTAGATTTGGTTTAGCTTTCGCATTGTATATATATTACTCCCGTTATCTATTTTCTTCATCTTGTTCCCTTGCTTTCACTTATTAAATTGTTCTTCCATTTAAGTTGATAGAATGTGGCCCATTACTAACCGTTCCAGGCTACGGGGATTGGTTCACCTACTGAGGGGTTGTAGCTGCCATCATGACCGAGAAATCGGGTCTTGACACCAGATCTTCACTCCTATGATGTTGGTTTATGAACTTGCTCTCCAAGCTTGTCAACAGTTGTGAAATTTTCCCAAAGATAGCTTCCAAGACGGCTGAGAAGTGTTTTATGTGGATTGGGGTTTCCAAAAGTGGGAATTTCCAAATCTGTCCTGCAGCTGATGACTTCTTCATCACGGTCGCGTGACCTATCCTCGCGGTTGCGAGGCTTTATCTTTTCCTTCCACGCGGTTGTGTGGCTTCCTTCTCACGGTCGCGTGGCCTTGATTCCCTGTGCATCGCGGTCGCAATAGTCAACTTGATGCCACTGATCAACAACTCCTTTCAGCTCCATTAGCCTTGTTTTCACTCGAATCTTTCTCGAACACTTCTAAGACACAAAAACCTTTAAAATAGAAGTAATTCGTGTTAATTGCACTATTTATCCACTTTAAACTAGCAAAAGCATAAGATTAAAAACTAAATAAGTAGGTAGAATACCAACTTATCAGTGCCCAGAGTATTTTTGGGTCTAAATCCATAGTAAAAACATGTCTAGCACTATGACATAGTCGAGTCTAGTGTCAGTATAAAAATCAGTGGTAAAACCATCATAATAGCCCTTGTTCTCCAAGAAGGTTCATAAAGTCAGTTTCAAATCCTTTTATAATCATTTATACTCAAAATAAGCCCTCGGGCCATGCAAAGTTTAGAAAATTATTTATAGTAGGCCCGCAATCAAAGTAGTAGTAAAATTATGCAGAAAAATCCTTTGCATGAAAGATATGATCGCAAGCAAATAATAGCCTAATGGCTCACAAAAAACCTATCGGCCCTGCACAGGCACAATCACCTCTACAACATAGATATCCAGCCTAACCTAACATCTCGATGTTTGGTACTCACAGACATTCCCAAATATCCCATCATCTATGGACCAAAAGCTTATACAAAGGCCACACAGGGCCACAAGGGTAATATTAAAATACTACATCAAATACTACAAACAACATAGAAATTAATACGGACAGAAGAGACAGACAATGTCTGGGGTGCCAACCTTGAATACCTAACCCAAGGATTCTAATTAAAACAATAATAGCCTATTAAGCAAAGTCTAAGGTAGGGAAGACCATAACCTACCTGTCATGCGATGACTAGCTAATGGAATGGCATTGTCAAAGCTCGAACTGCTCCAAGAAGCCCCGAATCACGAATAAACTATCAATAATATATTCTATGTGTCAATATGAAGGCAATGGTACCCATATTGCTAAATATATAGCCGGGTCAAAATTTGAGTCACAAGCGGGCCCGTGGGCCTTGCAACCCAAAACCAAAAAAAAATTGCCATGAGGTTCCCAACCTCGCCAAGAGCACACGCCCAAAAATTGAGCGGAAATTGAGTATAGAAAGGGCCTAAAATAGCCCATAAACGAAAAGGGAATCAAGCAAAAACTTGTAAAGTCAAGAATAAAAATGGAGAATTACTTACCACGATGAGAGGGAGTAAGTCTTACGAGATAACACACGCGAATCCATGAACAACAGCCCTAACCAGAAGCTATAACATAGCAAGAAACCCCAAGAAACCCCAAGAAACCCCAAGAAACAATAAGGACATTAATAGAGGTTCTTAGCCATGGGAGAGGAGAAATTCAAAGAAGAATACTTACCAAATGAAGAGGGAAACGAGACCGACCTCCAATTGATAAAATTCCAAGGCTGGGAATTAATTTAGAACAAGGTTTTGGTGATAGAAAGTGATTTAGAGTGAGAGAACAAAGATGAAATGGTCTGAAAATTCCAGGAATTGCACTTAAATAGTTCAGGCTGCTGACCAGCGCAATCATACCGGCACCGTGCGATCGCGCTGAAGGAAGTGTCATAGGCTAGCGCAATCGCGCTGCCCGAGCGACGTTGGCGCTGAACACTTATGCTGCAGAAAACCAGTAAAATGAAAAACTTTCACGGAAGGTTCTGGGCTCAATCAAAATCCGATACACACAAACCAAATATGCTACTTGAGTGAAAATGACATTCTGGACTCAACAAAATAGATAATACTTCCATACGAGGTCAATTTAGAGAAATTTTGTCCCAAGTCATCAATTACTAAAACTAACCAAATACCCAAAATAAGCCCGGCTCATCTAGGACCCAAACCAACCACCTACCTAGCTCAAACTCGACATTTTGAAGGTGATGGAATCGTCAGATTTTGAATACGATGCTCCGATGATTGAAATTTTACCAAAGTCAAACTTCTAACTCCAACTGGCCTGAAATCTCAAAAAGTGAGATAGAATCATACCAAAAGTTCCCAATCCCGGTCTAAAGGTCCAACTAGACCAAAATCTATATTTCAGAGCTAACAAAACTGGCAATTTTTTTTATTCCAAGCATGTTAGCTAAGAATATTGACTAAAGTCAATGGTTTCCTAAGTCAAAGCTCTAAGATAGAGAAATGGTCCTAACAACTCAATGAATGGCTAGGGCACCGAACTATCAGTCCCAGCAAGCCATAAATGACTTGGGACCGCTACTAAAAAGCTCTCACAGGATAAAAAAAAGGTGAAAATGCGTGAATAAAATGGGCTATAAGTAAAGGAAACCTAACCATTCATGTGTTCATCTACTTATATTGTTTATTGGGTCCGTAACAAAATACTTTTTCCTTCGTTTTAATTTGTTTGTTTGATTTTGACTTGGTAGAGAGTTTACGGTCTTAAAGAAGACTTTTGGATCTTGTGGTCTTAAATTAGAGATATGTAGAATGTAAAAAAATCCCCTTTAATCTTGTGGTCTTAATCATATCATGTGAAAAGTTAAAATTAAAGAGCTGCAAAAAAAAAAAGGAAAGAGTCATTCTTTTGAAATGGTCTAAAACATAAAGTAAGACAAAAAAAAATTGAAATAGAGGAAGTAATGTTACGGCCAATGCACACGGAAATATACACGGTAATATAAGTAATGATGTATGATTTCGAGTCTAGATATCGTACCCACAGAGACTTGTACTATCTTCCATCTATTTGAAACTTTTTTGATTCCAACTATTCAAGAAATCAATAATTTTGGACATTTTATATGTTAATAGGTTAACTACAGAAATCATTACAAATATACGCAAGCTATTAATTTTTTAGAGCTATGGCAAACTAACAATCCGGTTGAGCCATTCGATCATCACACCTATTAATTTTTTTGAGTTACTAATTATAGGTTGATATTACTTATTGATCATCTTGCCGATAATTCTACGGTTACTCGACTATCCCTAGCACCTATATTCCTATGGTCATCAAGTAATAGTGAAGTGCATTAATATATCTTCTATATTCAACAAAGCAAGGCTAAAAGGTATATTTCTATCAATATTAGCAAAATAATTCCCTAACTAGAGGTTCACGAACAATTCCTACTTCTTCTTACTATGCTCGCAATTTTCTCTCTCGAGTTCAATTAACGAGTCCCAGATAGTATTTAATAGGTGACAAAGCAATCAAATAATTAGGACCAAAGAAAAATAAATAACGCAATAGCAGAAAAATCAATAAGTATATATGATTGTCAAATATCAACAATCGTATCAATGCCAACAACACTAGAACTATGAAGTTTAGCTGCTCATGATTCTTATGACGACCCAAGAGTTCATGAACTTACACTAGATACTAAAGAAATAAAGAATAAGAAAATCAATCATAGGAAAAATAACTTCTTGGACTAGCTCTGCGCTCAAAAATCATCTGAACCCTTTTCCCTAATAAAAAAACATATATTTATAGGGTCTAGGGTCGATATAGGGTTAAAACAGCCAATTCCAACTCGGATTGAAAAAATTCACAATCGTGTACCACCCTTGCAACTCAAGGAGTGATGCAACAAGCCATTTGAGAATATGAACCTTGATTGTCTTGAACCACCTATTCCAAACCAGAGGTTGTCATAAGCAGGCTTTCTTGGCACCGTAATGGGTGTAACAACAATGGAATCTAGAGTTCTGATACTTTCTTTGCTCGCGCTAGCATCGTGCCATTTGCTTTACAATGAACCTCTTGACCTTCGAAACTTCTTCTACTCAGTGTCGATTTTGCGTCGCCTTGCAATTTTCTTTCAAGCTTTGATGAAATGCCACTAAATTGCTTCTGTGATGGTAAAAATACCTATACAATATCAAAACCCAACATAAGCTCCAATATGGCATTTTAGGATCAATAGTGTGATTAAAGTGCTAAGAATTTGCAATAAAATGATACTAAATACAAATGTTTATACCAAACATCACAACCCATACTTACACTTTGTTCCCCCTCGAGCAACCATTATTAATGTAGATAGCATCATAGAGCTATGTGGTAATGTCTAAAACAACTCTCCAATTAAGAAGGTGACAACAGTCTTTCACAAAACAAGTACCCAACAAGAGTCAGGGTCAATTTTCCACAGAGATTGGGTGTTTGATTCACCAAGTTTTGTAAATTTAATCACATAAGCAAGCGCATTGTATAAACAAGATGTAAAATAGGGGAGTTGGTGTAAACAAGTGATCAATTGAGTTTCCAATAACAACGAGGTAACACGATTATTGGTATCAAGATTACAGAATCTAGGTGTGTGCTTTCGATGGGGAAATATTTTGATAGGTGATAAGTTGGCAATCTACCCACTTATTTAGCTCTTAATCATGAGTTATTGCCTTGATATGATGCTATTTAGAAGGATTTTATCCTCCTATTTTCTTATATGCAGGCATTCTTGAACAATAAAGATATAAGAGGATTTGAACCCAAATGTTCCATAAAAGGAAGCTAAGTCAAGAGATGATCGGGAGAATAAACTTCTTCTACAGATTTGTGCTGGGACTTGCGTGTCCCAACATGGCATCTGCGTTTTATAGGTGCCAAAGCAAGTGAAGCTTGGATGCTACCTACAAACACAAGCACCTACATGCTGCAAGTCCTCAAGGGCAACCGCAGGTGCCTGTGCATATGAAGCCGCAAGTGAAGAATTGCATATTGCCCACAAGACTTGGCACCTGTGTGCCACAAGTCATCAAGAGAGGTCGCAGGTGATATCGCAGGTTGAATCACAAGTGACCCAAAGGGAAAAATGGTATAGAAAAGTTATTGCGTAATTAAGAAGCTTCCAATACCCTTTTGGGGATCTATGCAAGGATTTTACACCAAGTTTTTTCTCAATTAGAATATTGTTCATAAAGTACACTTTGTAGTACATACTAGAGCTTCTTCTTCCTTGATATTTTGAATAAAACTCCATTGTTAACAACTCTAAGCTTGGAATTGAAGATAGTTTATGTTTATGAATGAAATTGATGATTACCCACTTGGTATATTTTCTTTTTCCTTTATTATGAGTAGCTAAATTCCTTTATAGGGGTGTGTGCAGTAATGGGTGTTTGAAATTGGGATTGGGTATTGATTATTTATGCTTATAATTGATTATTATGTGTGGGTCTAGCAAATCCTTCAAGTTTTAATTAAATAATTGATGATTACAAACTTTATTTTAGTTTTCTAATTATGTTCATGCTTGAGAAAGAAGTTCTATAATTAAGTAAGGATTTCTAGTAAGGATTGGGGGATTCTATCAATAATTGAGGCTATAAATAGCTCAATTTAAGAATTTTTCTTCTAAGGGTGAGGCTAGAAATAGCTCACCCACTTAAGCTATTTAGTTGTATTGTTGCTAAGCCTTGGGTTTGAAAGAATTGAAGGCTTATACATGTTTGATAGGTTGAAAAACAATCAGGCATATCTTTAACCAAGGCTACCTATACTTTAGTTATGCATAAGTCAAATAATTATTCCCAATTCCAATGTATAATCCATCAGAAGCACACCACTAGTCTTTCCATCCTTGATAGTTAATGTTGCATCCTAACGCTTACGCAAGTGTACGCGGTCATACAAGTAATATAGGATTTTTGAAGTTTAGATGTCATACCCACAGTGACTTGTCGATTAACTATTTTACTAAATAAAACTAGTTCTAATTATTTATTAAAGCATAAAAACTCAAAGATATATTTATTAACTAAAGTAAAAAAAAGTTAACTAATGAACAATTAACCAGTCGAAGAGCAGATTCTTACGCAATCTATATGGTGAAATCTATCTAGGATTATGGATTCGCTAACAATCATGTTGAGTAATCAATTTAATCGACTTGCTTGATTACCTAGCTGTTGATTTCAGGGTTAATTTTATGATTCAGGAATGGTCATCCTCTAATTGCCTATTCAAACTAGCCTCACAAATACATCATTGAGCGGGGATGTGAGAATCTAATTCAAATGCATTAACATTATCATCCCATTTATAACTGAATAAGGCAGACTAGGTATAATGCTATCCTAACCGCAAATCAACCCTAACATCAAGCAAGAGATGATCTTATCCCCATGTTCTTCGTCCTATTATTACGTTCCCTTGGTCCGTTCACGTGAGAATTAGCCATTTATTCTAGTGTTGTCCAAACCTTAAAATAGTATGCACAAGGACATAAGAACAACTAATATGATTAATAAACTTAATCGAATCAATTATCTACTAAATAATCATATAGTTAGCTACCATAATCCTAGAATGAGAAGTTTAACTCCACATAGATATGGAGCAATTAAAAAAAATCATCCAAAAAAGAACGTAAAAATAAATAATAAAGGAGAAAAAAAAACTAATTTTCTCCGGCCTTCACGGTGGCTCCTAGCTCTTTGTAGGTCAAAAGATATGTACAAATCGTTATCATGAGATATTTATAGGTGAAGTAAAAGCCATAAATAAAATAACTGATTCCAAAATAAATTGAAAAAAATTAATGTTGGATCAAATTTGTGGCGATGCACCAATCAGTGCGCCAAATGTCAGCGAACTCTTCATGTTGCGGTGGTCTTCAGCAATTGCCACGTGTGCTTGAATTGCAATTCAATTGCAAATTGCAGCTATGCATATATATTATATAATATTAACTTTAATCTATTAAGCTATCTGCTTGATTTTCTTATATAATCTTCTATTTTTAATTTATTTTTCCCCAAATCTCGTCCTCTTCAAACCACTTTAATTCTACAAATAAAAATATCCAACATAAGAATAATTATAAAAATAATGCTCAAAAACGATAATGAGAAGACTAAATGTGAGACAAATAATGATTAAATATATGTACTTTTTACTTCACATCACCACCTCACACTTAGACTTTTGCTCGTCCGTGAGTAATCATTAACACTCATCTCAAAACATCAAACTAGGAATACCACCACTTTGGTTGATACAAATAATTAGGCCATGTAATAAATCACAACATCAAGTACACTTCTCGATCATTATGCAAGATATACAAATAAATAACAAACTTCCAACCTCCTAACCTCAAAGATGGACACTAACGCATCAATTTAAGTTTGCTCACCTACTCTATCAAAGAAAGCTAATAAAATCACCTATCTATCATGAAATAGGCGCCCTCACAAGAAGAAAGAGTCCACACACTCAATTTAAATAATCGAATATAATTTAAGGACATTGAATCAAAGAATAAATTTCTCACTCACAAAAGAATTTACATGTATGCACAAAGAACCATAGGCTTGCCCATTATGTACATCTCCACTAATTAAGCATGCTCGAATAGAATAAATAGGACTTTAACGGATTGTAATATTGGCTAGGGGACGGGTAGGATAATTATATAATAGTGACTTACACTTCCCTAAATACTTGATACTTTTTTAGACTTCATTACCCATTATTTTTATCACTTTATTTTTTTCAGCCCTCCCTTCAATTATTTTAACTAGTATTCTCATCATATGAAGAACGTTCCAATCTCCCTTTTTTCTCAAGAATTTTTTTTTCTCTTTTTTTCATGTTACATTCTTTCAAAGAGGGCCTCTTTCATCATAAATAACAATCATTGGTTACTTTTTACACCCAATCATCTCTTTTCTTCAGATTTAATAATTTTATCACAGTCTATGATATAGTGTTCAAGGAAACAAGGTGTAAAAATTAGAGATTCAAAAAAAATGAATCAAGGTAAAAAATATGTGTCACGACCCAGTTTCTCAGGTCATGATGGCACCTACAACCCCCCAGTAGGAGAACCAATCCCCTGTAACCCGAAACGGTTAGTAATGGGCTACTACCTAATGAATTACACACAACAAGCTAAAATAAGCGGAAGCTGAATATAAAGATAAGACACGCGGAAGCAACAACCAAATATATATATATATATATATATATATATATATATACAAATGATACTACACCAACCCCAAGACTTGGTATCGATTGTACATAAGCTTCTAATAGAATACAAGTGCTAGAAGTAACAAAATACAATATAAATCTGTCTCTTAAAGTACAAGGAGTAACAGTACAACATATGAGATATGGCCAAGCCCCGACCATCAGGCGCTCACCATAGTCTCGAATGTCCAAAAGCTGCACGAGTCTCCAACGTGATCACCGTAAAAAACTCAACTAATATCTGCACCAAGAAGTGCAGAAGTGTAGTATGATTACCAAGACAACGGGTACTCAGTAGGAATCATCGGCCGACTGAGCGCATATAAGATATAAAGACAGTAATAAGCAGAATACAAGAAAGCAGTCACAGAAGCAAGGAAGAAGCACAAAGAACTAGCACAAGAAGCAATAAACCAAGAGCTACAAGTATACATGCTAGCACAAACATATACATAACACAGAAACACAGGTGTAAGGAAGAAGAATGCACCTGGAATCCTTGTAACAATAGTATATAAAAAGAGAATTTAAAGAGATGGGCAGTATACCGGTAACCTCAAATAATGAGCAAGAAAGAAAGAAGACCAGGAAATTGAACTACAAATCACATACTAATAGAAACAAGCCTAAGATATCAAATACCAAGGTAAAATAGCCGCAAACCACTCATAAGTCAAGCCTAAGATGGAATAACTAACCCAAGAGTATCAAAACTTCCACTCAACCAGGATAAACGGGAATCGAAACCCCATAATAGCTCAGAAAGCTATGAAACTGGAATCTCAAAAAGATGGGACCCACTAGCCCCTCAATAAGCTCAGTCCCAAGGATGGTGCCTCAACATGCTTAAAACTGCTAATCCACCAGAACCGTAAGCCATGACAAGATCTAAATAAAGATAGGAGTAAATAGAATCTACCTACAGTCCCAATGGCCGCCCATACAACCAAGGAACACAATCAAGTAAAAACAAATCCTCGGGCCGCCCATACAACTGGAGTGAACACTGAACACACAGCAAACAAGGATGGAATCCAAGTGAAATATGCATGATGATTATAATGATGGAACCAATAATAGTAACTCTGTATGCACCTCCCCTAGCACGCTTGGCGCACTGGCAAGAGGACCCATGGTGGGACGTGCCCGCTAGACCTCATCCTACGATGTATACCCCTCTTCCGGCATGCTTGGATCCTAACCAGGTCCTAGAATGGAGGGCCCATGGAGGTCCCTGACCACATACAGTAACAAACGTAAAATCTCAGAGATTCAAAACCTCAAAGTACGTGCCCAAAATTGAGCCAGGTCTAAAACAGTAGTAGTAATCTCAAAAGACCCTCTCAAAGGCTGCCCAAAGTATAATCGGGTCTAAATAATTGATAAAAGTCTAAATAACCCTCTCAGATGGTGCCCAGAGCGTATCTGGGTCTAAATCCATTAGAAAATCAGGTCTAGTGCTCCGGCCAGCAGAGCCTAGTATCAGTAGAAAATCAAGTGTAGTACTCCACCCAGCAGAGCCTAGTATCAGTAGAAAATCTGGTGTAGTACTCCGCCCAGTAGAGCCTAGTATCAGTAGAAAATCAGGTGAAGTACTCTGCCCAGCAGAGCCTAGTATCAGTAGAAAATCAGGTGTAGTACTCCGCCCAGCAGAGCCTAGTATCAGTAGAAAATCAGGTGAAGTACTCTGCCCAGCAGAGACTAGTATCAGTAGAAAATCAAGTGTGAAATCATCCAAAATCCCATGTCATTATTAGGTTATAAAAAAAATGGGCCAATGGGGCGACGCAAGTTTAGAAAAAACCATCTATAGTGGCTCGCAGCCAAAACTAAAGTAAAACATGCGGGGAAAACCTTTTTTATGGATGATATGTTGCACACCAATATAAATTAGCCCAGCGGCTCACAAACATTTCCTATCAGCCCTACACAGGCCCAATAACTACTCAGCAGACATAACCAGCCTAAAAGGATATCTCTATGTCCGGGACTCGCGGACATTCCCTAATAACCCACCATCTATGTTTCAGAGTCAATACAAGGCCACACAGGACAACAAGGGTAATATACAATACTACGCAAATACTACAATCAACATATGAAATAAATGTACCAAAAGGCGGACAAGGTCTAGGCTACTGATAACGCCCAAACTACACCTCAATTTAAGAAGCGTAAGCGGTCGTCAGCAAATATAGAACCCAACAGAGGTTGGGGTCGATCCCACAGGGAATAAGGTGCGAATTAAGTCGTTAGTGAAGTAGATGACTAGTAATCAATATTTTCCGGTAAATAGGGGGGGTTTGCGTGATCAAAACGTGAACAAAAGCAAATAATAATGTACGAGTGCAATCAATATGAGAGAGAACTAGGGAAGTGTTTACCATGGCGTTGTAACAATGTCGATTCAATCTTAGCCGGGTTCTTTCTTATATGCATGTCACGATGTGATTGAATTAATGGTATCATCTAAACGTTTCTCAACCAAATAGACGAATTTCCTTTTCAATTCTCTCGAACTTGAAAAGGTGAGCTTTTTATATTTCAATCCTAAACATCAAGTAGATTAATCTAGTTACAACATTAATCATAAGACGAGAGTTGGTAGTCTCGAATCCTTGTAGTTAATCAAATTCCCCGGTTTTAATCTCTTTACTCAAGCAAATTAAACCTAGGCATGTTCTAATGTTTGTAACCACTAGAAAACGTTAAATAATGAATGATTAACCACGTGACAACATATATATTGAACCCGACGCTACCCAGAATCTATAATGCTACTTTTGCCATGGCTCCCACAACCCTAGTTGTGGGAGTTTAGTTAATCATGCTAGAAGAAGAAGAGAAGAAAGTCATTATTCATAATAGAGAGAAAAGATTCTTACAATATAATGAAAACAAGCTTCAATTATCCAAGAACAAGAAACCAAGATCCCAAGAACAATCAAGAACAAGATTGAGGAGGAAGAAAACGTGTGTAGCGTGTTTCCTCTCTCAAAAATCGCTCAAAAACTCCTAAAACTATTCGGTGAACTATTGTAAAAGCAACACATAAAATAAACCTAACATAGGGTATTTATAGGAGTCCAGGAAATAAACCCAAAAACGTTCAGAATCCACGTCGCGCGTTCTGCCTCAACTTGACGGTTTGGGTGACAGACCGTCACGCATGTGACGGGCCGTCACCACTAAACAGTGAGCTCCCAAGCACTTTTTCAGGTAAGTCGTCACCTGCTCGATGACTTATATGAATATTCTGGTAAGTCGTTGGGCCTGTGACGACTTACTGGAAATTTCTGGTAAGTCGTCCGCCCAGTGACGACTTACAGTGTTTTTCTTTGTTTTATCTTGGTGGAATGGGTGACGGTCCGTCAGGTCAGTGACGGGCTGTCAGACGGGCCGTCACTCTTAGGCAGAAGCGCTCTTTTGATCGTATTTCCTTCCTTTTCTACGTTTGTCTCCCTTTCCTGCAAATATAACATAAAAACATCAAAAACGACAACGGTTGCTTGAAAACTTACGATTGTTCTTAGTTTAGAGGCGTCGAAAGTGCCGTAGAATGGCGGCACATCAACACCCTCAACTTAAAACGTTCGCTTGTCCTCAACCAACATGACACAAAAACAATAATACGACTCAACTAAGAAAACAAACTCGTGTCTCTAGCAACTCATGGTCATTCAATGCTTATTCAATTTCAAATCAAGCTCCCTAGTAGCACACAAATGTATGAAACATTAACTTGCAAGGATCCAAACATGTCATTCCGATATGATGGAACATTATGCATACACACACACAGCTATCCTAACAGTCAATAGACGATACAGAAATCTTGGTGCCCTCACCACAAAGAAGTCCCACACACAAGATTTAGGACTAGGTAAGACGCTCACACTCACAAACGATTTCAAACGATGCACATGCGATGCAATAAGCTTGCCCTTACTATTCTATTTCAGTTCTTCAGAAAGCCATTCAGGATCACTACAGGACTTGTTTTGGCTTGTAATGCGGCTTCGGGTGCAGGTAGGATACGTTTGGGGAATAGTGACTAAACCCTCCTTGGATTCACCGACCCATTATTTCCACATAACTTTACTTATTCACCTCCTTATTCCCTTCTTTCTAGCTACAGGTGCGGCCTTTTTATTTTGACACTTCTTTTTATTTCTTTTTCGTTCTTTTTCATCTCCTTTATTTTGTTTTTCTTCATTTTTTTTTTATCTTTTTCTTAGACACACACCCGGAATTTTCATTCTATTCACAACCAATCTTATCCATCCTATTTTTCTTCTCATTTACCTCTATAGTAGCCACCCTCAACTTAGGTTGATTGCCTGAGTTGAGGTGCACGATGTCCAAGGAGGACCAGGGCCAAAACAGGGATTCAAAGTTAAACAGGAACGGTGACAGGTTATTGAAAGAACAGGGTCAATTATGGCTCAAACAGGGATCAAAGGGATTATTTAGATTTGGACGGTCTTATAGGCTAAGTGGACTGCACACAAAAAGGGCCTGTGATCCTTTCCTAAGCAACCAACTTAAAACTTTAACAAAATAGACCGGGCAAGTTCTAGATGCATGCACAGAGTAAGAATTTATAACAATACGCTCACACACACTTGGCACCAAGAAACCATACCACTACCAACTATCAAGACAACAACTCGGCTTAACATACTTATTCCAATCATAACCACACAATGACATCCAAGGATCCAGACAGTCAATCGTTTCAACATAAGTACAACTTCAACTTTTTCAGAGGGGGCTCCTTTTAGTCCATTTTAAAAAAAAATGCCATGCCTTGCTATGGACACTAAAAAAAACAACTAAAATTTAAACTACAACCTAAACGTGCCGGTTCTACTAGATAGCACACCGGAGGGAAAAGAAACACGGCAACAAAAACCCTCGGTGGTGAAAGACTCACAGGTAACCCAACACCCTCAACTTAGACTCATGCATTGTCCCCAATGCATACATGTGAAAACTAAAACTGTGAGAGAAAGGAATACCTGTGAAGTCCATGGGGCTCAGAATCTGGCATGATGTTGGAGACCGCCAGGGTCTCCAAAGCAGGCGAAATCGATGGGATAGGTGCCAACTACCCCATCCCGTTGAGCTCCAACTTCCTCTTTTATTGGCTCCGCAGCTAGTCACGGCAACTTCTTTACTCTTTCTTTGCTGGTTTTCTTGCGGTGTTTTCTCTTCTTCGATTTGTTTTCACCACCTTCCTCGACATGTTTCCCTTCTTGCGATCGCAACCTCATTCTTGTAACAACTAGGGTCTCGACAGGACCCTTCTCCTCAATATGCAACTCCGCAGGGGCTTCTTCAACCACATCTATAACTGCGACCACTCTCATGTCTCTTGGTTGCTTCATCAATTTACACACATCGAACTTGACAAATTCATTGTTTAACCTGAATGTCAGTTCGTTTCTCTCCATGTCAACCAATACTCTTGCAGTGGCCAGCAATGGTCGTCCCAAGATTATGGGGACTTCAAAGTCCACTTCGCAATCCAAGATCACAAAGTCAGCTGGGAATATAAGCTTACCAACTTTTACTAGCACATCAGACAATATTCCCACCGGTCACTTTACTGAACGGTCAGCCATTAGCACCTTCATGGTCGTAGGTTTGGGAGCTCCCAAACCCAATTGTTTATAGATTGCTAGCGGCATCAAGTTGATGCTAGCACCAAGATCACATAATGCTTTTTCGAAGTTGAGCTTCCCGATAGTACAGGGAACAGTAAAAGCACCTGGATCTTCCTTCTTGTCCACTAACGATCTTGAGGAAATGGCACTACAGTGGTGGAGGTTATCTTCTGGTTCCACGCTCACTGACCTCTTCTTGGTAATCAAGTCCTTCATGAACTTGGCATATCCGGGCATTTGTTCAAGCGCTTCCACCAGTGGGATGTTTATTGATACCTGCTTGAGCATGGTCATGAAATTCAGGAACTTGTCATCTTCCACTTTCTTCTTCAAACGTTGCGGAAATGGAGGTGGTGGCCGAGGCATCATAGTTGGAAATTTTTCAGCTTCCTTGCTTTCATCCGCGGGTCTTTGAGTCGCCTCCTCTACCGCCTTGTCGTCCGCGATCTCACCATCCTGAGTCTGAATTACCAGATGTGATTTCGGTAATGTTCTACCGCTTCTTGTAGTGATCGCCATACAGCTCGCGTCATTCCTTGGGTTTTGAATAGTGTCACTAGGCAGGTTCCCTGTCTTCCTTTGATTTAGAGCCGCCGAGATCTGACCCACTTGTTGCTCTAACTGCTTGATCGAGGTGGAATGTGAATCCACTACCTGACTCATTATTGATAGTTCAGTCCTCATCTCCTTTACCGCGGAGTCAGTAGATTCCACCTTTAGCAGCATCTTTGCCATCATGTTCTCCAATTTAGACGTCCCTGTCTCGGTGCTAGCTCTATCCCGATTACCAGGTGGTACATACAACCCACCTCTATCAGTGTTATTCCTCCAGTTTCCTTGGTCACGATCTCTGTAGCCAGCTTTTTCATAGTAGTTGTCCTTCTGATAGTTCCAACCTTGGTTTCCTTGGCCGTTGGCCTGGAAACCACCCAAATAATTCGCCTCCTCATCAGATTCAAACTCTGCTGCTCTACCTTGGGAACCCACAGCTTTCACCTTCTCAATGCCCCCTGACATCAAATGCTTGGTCAGCAGGTCCATTTGCATTTTTAGATGGGCCATGTCGTGGTGTCATTCTTCCTCTTTCCTGCGCTGCTCTGCTGACACACCAACTACATAAGTGCTAGTTGCTACCTCTGAATCCCGTGTATGTCAGGCCCTGTTGGTTTTGGTGAGCCTGTCCAACGTAGTTGTGGCCTCAACAAAAGTGAGACCCATGAATGCTCCACCTGCTGCGTTGTCCAATGTCGGCTTAGTAGCCGAATTCAGTGCCCTGTAGAATGTCTGCAGCAAAAATTTTTCGGTAAGATGATGGTTCGGGCATTGTGTCAGCTTCTTCTTGAACCGTAACCAAGTCTCATGTAAAGCTTCGTGAGGTTGTTTCCTGAAATTGCTAATCTCATCCCTCAATTGTATCATCCTAGAGGGAGGAAAGAACCTTCCTAGGAAAGCTCCTTTCAACTCTCCCCAAGTTGTGATAGAGTCGGGGGTCAACTCTGTCAACCATAACGCTGCCTCGTCAGACAGAGACAACAAAAACAACCTGAGCCTGATCGCTGTCTGACTTACTCCAGGCAATTCGAACGACTTGCAGATACCCACAAAATTCATCAGGTGCCGGTTTGGATCGTCACCAGCAACACCACGGAACACTCCTCTCAAATTCAACAGCTGAATCATTGTGCTAGTGATGTTGAAATTGGCCCCGGGTGCTAGCGGAGGAAACGAAATCGCGCCCGTGGCACCAACTCCATCTAAGTCGACCTCCTCATCGTTAAACTCTATGTCGACCTCAAACCACTAGCATTCACACGTTGTTGGGGTTGCTGAGCTGCAGCGAGTCTCGCTGCCTCTTGTTGTTGCTCATTCATGTTTCGCTTTATCGTTCTTGCAAGATCGGGGTCGTAGGGTAATATTGGTTCACCCGAGCCTCGGGTACTTGGCATGCACAACTATGTACCCTGTAAAAAAAAAACAACAAATAAAAATAAAAGCAGGAAATATGACTAAGAGTCAAATAAACACCGGACTTGATAAACAATCGTAGTCCCCTGCAACGGCGCCAAAATTTGATAACGCCCAAACTACACCTCAATTTAAGAAGCGTAAGCGGTTGTTGGCAAATATAGAACCCAACAGAGGTTGGGGTCGATCCCACAGGGAATAAGGTTCGAATTAAGTCGTTAGTGAAGTAGATGACTAGTAATCAATATTTTCCGGTAAATAGGGGGGTTTGCGTGATCAAAACGTGAACAAAAGCAAATAATAACGTACTAGTGCAATCAATATGAGAGAGAACTAGGGAAGTGTTTACCATGGCGTTGTAACAATGTCGATTCAAGCTTAACCGGGTTCTTTCTTATATGCATGTCACGATGTGATTGAATTAATGGTATCATCTAAACGTTTCTCAATCAAATAGACCAATTTCCTTTTCAATTCTCTCGAACTTGAAAAGGTGAGCTTTTTATATTTCAATCCTAAACATCAAGTAGATTAATCTAGTTACAGCATTAATCATAAGACGAGAGTTGGTAGTCTCAAATCCTTGTAGTTAATCTAATTCCCCGGTTTTAATCTCTTTACTCAAGCAAATTAAACCTAGGCATGTTCTAATGTTTGGAACCACTAGAAAACGTTAAATAATGAATGATTAACCACGTGACAACATATATATTGAACCCGACGCTACCCGGAATCTATAATGCTACTTTTGCCATGGCTCCCACAACCCTAGTTGTGGGAGTTTAGTTAATCATGCTAGAAGAAGAAGAGAAGAAAGTCATATTCATAATAGAGAGAAAAGATTCTTACAATATAATGAAAACAAGCTTCAATTATCCAAGAACAAGAAACCAAGATCCCAAGAACAATCAAGAACAAGATTGAGGAGGAAGAAAACGTGTGTAGCGTGTTTCCTCTCTCAAAAATCGCTCAAAAACTCCTAAAACTATTCGGTGAACTATTGTAAAAGCAACACATTAAATAAACCTAACATAGGGTATTTATAGGAGTCCAGGAAATAAACCCAAAAACGTTCAGAATCCGCGTCGCGCATTCTGCCTCAACTTGACGGTTTGGGTTACGGACCGTCACGTATGTGACGGGCCGTCACTCTTAGGCAGAAGCGCTCTTTTGATCGTATTTCCTTCCTTTTCTACGTTTGTCTCCCTTTCCTGCAAATATAACATAAAAACATCAAAAACGACAATGGTTGCTTGAAAACTTACGATTGTTCTTAGTTTAGAGGCGTCGAAAGTGCCGTAGAATAGCGGCACATCAGCTACCAACCTATAACAACCGACCCAAGGATGCTAATTAGTGCAGTTATAGCCTATATACGCAGAGTCTAGGTAGAGAAATACATAACCTACCTGCCATCCGATGACTAGCTGAGGGAACGGCGTTGTCCATGCTCGAACTACTCCGGAAAGCTCCAATTTGCAAAAAGCACTATCAAAATAATATTTTACGCGTTAATACAAAGCTAACGTTACCCATATTGCTAATATTTTAGCTGGGTCAAAATCCAGGTCACAAACAGGCCCGTGAGCCCTGCAACCCAAAATTGAAAAAAAAAACACACATGTGTTCCTTACTATCCCGGGAGAACATGCTCAAAATTTGAGCAAAAATGGACATGAAATTGGGCTCCAAAATAGCCCACACATTTAAGAACTCAAAAGGTAATTTAATGGAGAAAACGGGAAATTAAGAGTGGACTTACCCGTCTTAGAAGCCAAATAAACGAGCAAGGATCAACCAATACTAATCTCCAATTAGAAGAGATGAACAATGGTTGGAAAATGGAGGTTTTGAGAGTTTTTGAGGTGGAGGATTCGAAGTTGGGAAGTGAAATATGAAGAAGAAACAATGCTGCCAACAACTTATAAGAGTTGGCCCGCTAGGCGCAGGTGCGGCCAAATGGAGCGCAGGTGCGCTGGTGCAACGACACCCAATTAGGCGGAGGTGCGCAGGTGCAATGGCACCCAAATAGGCGCAGGTGCGCTGGTGCAACGGTACCCAAATAGGTACAGGTGCATCCCAACGACAACAACAAAACTCAGCTAAGCTTAAAACTTTGAATGGACCTTTGGGATTCATCCGGGGTCCCACGTACACAAACGAATAGATCTATTTGAATAGAAACGGCGTTCCAGATCCAATGGAATCGATGAAAGTCCCATATGAGGTTTATTTGACGAAGAGTGGGCCCTATGCCCATAATCAACCTTTACCCAACAATTCCCACAATGGAACTCAAGGGCCAAAATCAGGTCCAGAAGCCTCGAGACCTGAAATAATGGTCCCTCTAGACTAAAATCGACATTCCGGAGCTAACGGGGCTGATGGAATTTCCATCCGAGGCCGTCTTCTTTGGATGTTGACCAAAGTCAACCAAACAAGCCCACTGGCCTGAAAACACAGAATGAGAGAGAATTCATAACTGAAAAGCTCCTGGATCCTGACCAAAGGTTCCTTTAAACCAAAGTACATGATCTGAAGCTAACAAACTGTAGAAATTTGATTCTGAGCACATTTACTAAGAATGTTGACTAGAGTCAACCATTTCAAAAGCCTAAAGCTCTAAACTAGGAATGGACAAAAAGACCAAACAAATGGCCCGGGCACCAAACTACCGTTCCCAGAAAGCTATAAATGACTTGGGCCCGCTATAGGCAAGCTCTAACAGTACAAGAAAGGCGAACACGTGTAAATGACCCCAAAGTTCATTACATCATCCACTACTAAAAAGACGTTCATCCCCAAAAATCAAGAAAGAAAGAAAGACTAGAGATTAAAAGAACAGCAGACACAAAGCCCGTACTACTCTCTCGGACAACCCTGGTAGCCTCCTCGATTGGATGGCACCCAACAGAGAAGAACCAAAGAAGGAAACCAAGCCTAAACTTCTTACTAGCCAAGCTAGATCCCAAACTCAAACTCCAAAACTGCAAACATCTGCCAACCCACACTGAACCTCTAGAATCTCAACCGGTAAGAACCGACATAACACCAAAATAAGAGAAGCAAGGCGATCAACACACAGAACTCAAACCGTCGGAACCATAACCAAATTTGCCAGCAAAGCCAACAACCAAAACACTAACTCATGAGCCAGCTGATTCAACAAAACCCTTTATTCTTAACTGAATCCCCTTGTACCATAAATAGGAAGCTTCAAACAAGTAGAACTCTCAAACCACCCTTGAAGCATCAACTGACACACTGGTGATCCATAGTTCCCGCTCATACTCTACCACGAATGAAGTCCCCCTCCTTTATACTCAAGTTCTATCAAAGTCAAGCTATAGTCCCCTAACTTTTGCCATCCAAGATAACAACCCGTAGCAGGTCCTTGAAACTGGAGTTACCTGACCCAACTGACCATCAAGCGACAGAAGAACACTTTTGCCAACACCAAAATTTCTAACTGAACCCAGCTGATCAACCCATCTAAATCCGACTGAAGTCCACACACCAAAGTTAGGAAAAACATATATGAATACCTTGTGTTGACGGAGAAACTTCCAAACTATAGAACGAACCCAATCGCTGCACCACGCCGAGTCTGAGTTAACTAGAAGCAAATGAACCAAGGCAACCTGCCCAACAGACCAAAACCAAAACCAAGCCTCTGCAAGGAGTGTGGTAATCCCACCACTAAGCTCTAAATCACTAACTAATCTTCAAACTCTGAGAATACCGCTATAAATCTGAATACTCGAACACCCTTCTGATTTGAAGTCGTCTTACCAAGCTCACCTCAGGAAAAAGTCCACCATGCCACGAATATTAAGTCAAAACACCCTAAAGGCAAAAGGAAAGGGTATTTGAAGTCCCAAGTCACCATCTAGTTGTAGAAATTTGGCGTAAATCATCAACTCACCTCTTTGGATCGAATCAACTGCTTTACTGCATCCGCACATAACCAACCATTTTGAAGCATACATTATATCGTACTTCTAGCCCATACTAGCCGAGTCTAACCACAGTGGAACCTCATATAAAAGACAACCCCTGAAGACCCAACCAAAGTAGCATTTCAAAGTCTCGATAATGAAGGCGTCGATCAATCTCAAAATATCATTAGAACGTCAAATAACCTCTCTAATCTTAACCCACATGACCTGATCACATATAGTATACACCACTGCTGAATCCCAAAATCACACCGCTGAGTCTGTCCAATCATGGTAGAAGGAACCTCGTGCTATCTAGAACACCACCAAAATCAAGAATGTTCAGCCTAACTCAAAGGTTAGCCAAGAACTAGGTGTCCAAGGCCAACTGTCACTCCTCAAATGAAATGGGGAAACTAAGTCGTCCTAACTCATTGCCTTCCAACCCAAGGAGCTGCAACCAAAAGAACCAACCACAGCCATACGGAGTAGTTTGCTAGCCCACAATTCTGAAACCCAACTTTAAAATTGCCAACCAAACCCTCTGTCGAACCCATATGCTGCCAATGAACCCTTAGGAAGCAAAGCTAACTAGGCTTGAATATGCAAGTTGCTAAAATCAGAGCTGCTACTGAAATCCCAAACCAATCGGAGAAAAACCCACTACAATCTGTAAACGGCCGAATCAAATCGCCAACAAAGGATCCAAAAGCAAACCGTTGTCGTCACCTCAGTCAACTACTGAAACACATAAGCACGAACAAGGAGTAATTTCCTTGCTTTTTCAACTAACCAAAACCCTTCCTTAGAATATACTTGAACCTTACAAATCCTTCCTCAAATAAGAATCCGGGGCCATTTCCTTAGCTCCCATACTTATATTGTCAAAGCTCAACAAGGTAGAAGAAAATTGGTCAGATGCCCGACTCAACCCAGAATGCTACAAATACAACTCAACCACGAGGCTACGGTCGACACTTAGTCGAAACTGCTAAAGCCAAAACTCAATCACAATACCAACATCAAGGGTTCATCCAGAGAACTGCGATCAAAATCCAATCTAACAGGAATTAGGGAAACTAACAAACCAACCCAACCGAGCAAGAAATTGAAGGAGACTATGGGAACAACCCATATACCTGCCGACCTCCTAAACCAACCAAACAAAAAGGGTCGACTCTAAACACCCGAGAAAACCAAACCACGCCCACAAGCAACACCTCTCAACCCAAAATGAGAGCTCAAACTCTGGCATAACTATCAGTATTACATTGAACTAACATACAAATCACTAACCATGCTAGAAAACAACTTAGGCAACAACCATCTAGGACCGCTCAAAGGGAAGACTCACTCACAAGTCTAGAATCACAATGAAACAGGGGTAAACCCAACCAGAAAAAGACCAACAAGAACTACCCATTAGCTACAACTACGGGCAAACACCTCTCAGGGACATCTCACCCCATCCACTACCAAAGAATAAACTACCAATAAAATAACACATAGATGCTACAATTCAGGCAACCAAATAACTAAACAACCAGCAGGTAGGCATCTAAGCAATTAAATGATAGAAAGGATAGGATCACAATGCGAGAAGGACTATCTCAAGTCGAAGGTTTAAAAAGCCTAACCTGGAGCAACAATATAAGGAACCTCTACCTCTGGCCCAAAAGGAAGGGCATCAAGCTGATGGAATCTAACTCTGGACTGAGTAGTCAAAGCTGAAAGCTCTATCATCCCTCTCCGAGGACATGCTCTATAAAGGTGACCAACTTCCCCACAATCATAACAACCATGCTGACTAGGATACAAAATTGTGGGGCAATTCTTAGCAAAGTTCCCATGCTCACCACATCAAAAATAGCCTCTACCAGATGAAGCTCGACGAAAAGATCTCACTTAACCTAGTTGGCCACCACGGCCTACACACTCTAAAGGCAAACCCCAAAGGATATGATCCAAACCCTGTCCACTCTACTTAACATTCCCTACATAACCACTCTCTGGTACCCATGGAGAAACTGAAACCGACTTGTTAGATAAGAAGTAACGGAACTGACCCTTAGTAGACAATCCCCTACCTTGAGTCTGAGGACCTCGAGAACTGTCCTAGCGATGATGCTTATTAGCACCACCTCTATAAGCCTCATAGCATAAACCTTCAACAGCCCAAGCATGGTCCACTACCTCAAGGAAAGTAATCCAAATTGTAGCCAAGTGCTCGGTAGCCAAACGGAGCGGTGAAATCAAACCTCCAACGAAGCTCTGAAACCTATCAAGCTCTGAAGGTATAGTCCTAGCAGTATGCCTAACCATCTCATGAAATCTTGTCTCGTAGTCCGATACTGACAAACAACCTTCCTGAAGAACTGGAAGATCAACCCAGGCTGAAGCACCTCTCGAAGAACCAGGTACTGAAACACCCACCAGAGGACTCAGAGTCCTAACCATGGTGTGCTGAAGAACTGGGGTAGCTATGAATCCAATCAATGGTTAGGCTGGCCCCACACCCCCTACCTGATGCAATAAATTCTCACTCTGAAGTCTTGGCGCTGACAGAAGCACTGAAGCAATAAGCACAGAAGCCTCGACATCACCCGTTGTTGAACTCATCTTAGGCATCTAAGAAAGAATGAAACATTTGAAGTTTAAAAGTACATAGATCCAGGAACGCACGATAAGGAGCCAAGAAGATGAAACTTTTCCTAACAATGCCCTGTAGCCTCCAGCAGATAAAATATAGACGTCATCGTACCGATCCATATGACTCTACTTAGATACTTGCTTCTGTACCACGACACTGGTGAACCTAGAGCTCTGATACTAAGCTGTCACAACCCAGTTTCTCAGGTCATGATGGCACCTACAAACCACCAGTAGGTGAACCAATCCCCTATAACCTAGACTAGTTAGTAATAGGCTACTACCTAATCAATTACACACAACAAGCAGAAATAAGCGGAAGCTGAATATAAAGATAAGACACGTGGAAGCAACAACCCAAAATATATATATATATATAAATGATACTACACCAACCCCAAGACTTGGTATCGATTGTACAAAACCTTCTAATAGAATACAAGTGCTAGAAGTAACAAAATACAATATAAATCTATCTCTTAAAGTACAAGGAGTAATAGTACAACATATGAGATATGGCCAAGCCCCGACCATCAGGCGCTCACCATAGTATCGAATGTCCAAAAGATGCACGAGTCTCCAATGTGATCACCGTCAAAAACTCAACTAATATCTGCACCAAGAAGTGCAGAAGTGTAGTATGAGCACCAAAATAACGGGTACTCAGTAGTCATCATCGGCCGACTGAGCGCATATAAGATATAAAGGCAATAATAAGCAGAATACAAGAAAGCAGTCACAGAAGCAAGGAAGAAGTATAAGGAACTAGCACAAGAAGAAATCAACCAAGAGCTACAAGTATACATGCTATCACAAACATAAACATATCACAGAAACACAAGTGTAAGGAAGAAGAATGCACCTGGAATCTTTGCCACAATAGTATATAAAAAGAGAATTTAAAGATATGGGCGGTATATCAGTAACCTCAAATAACAAGAAATAAAGAAAGTAGACTAGCAAATCAAACTAGAAATCACATACTAATAGAAACAAGCCTAAGATATCAAATACCAAGGAAAAATAGTTGTAAACCTCTCAGAAGTCAAGTCTAAGATGGAATAACCAACCCAATAGTATCCAAACTGCCACTCAACAAGGACAAACGGGAATCAAAACCCCATAATTGCTCAAAAAGCTACGAACCCAGAATATCAAAAAAATAGGACCCACTAGCCCCTTAATAAGCTCAGTCCTAAGGACGGTGCCTCAACAGGCTAAAAAATGCTAATCCACGAGATTTGTAAGCCATGAAAATCTCTAAATAAAGACAGGAGTAAATATAATCTATTTACAGTCCCAACGGTAGCCCATACAACTGAGGAACACAATCAAGTGAAAACAACCCCTCCGGCCACCCATACAACTGGAGCATACACTGAACACACAACAAAAAAGGGTGGAATCTGAGTGAAATATGCATGATGATTATAATGATGGAACCGGTAATAGTAACTCTGTATGCACCTCCCCTATCACGCTTGGCGTGCCGGCAGGAGGACCCATGGTGGGACGTGCTCGCTAGATCTCATCCTATGTTGTATACCCCTCCTCCGGCATGCTTGACTCCTAGCCAGGTCTTAGAATGGAGGGCCCATGGAGGTCCCTGACCACATAAAATAACAAACATAAAATCTAAGAGAATCAAAACCTCAAAGTATGTGCCCAGAATTGAGCCGCGTCTAAAACAGTAGTTCTAATCTCAAAAGACCCTCTTAAAGGGTGCCCAAAGTAGACTCGTGTCTAAATCAGTGATAAAAGTCTTAATAACCCTCTCAGAGGGTGCCCAGAGCATATACGAGTCTAAATCTGTTAGAAAATCAGGTCTAGTGCTCCGCCCAGCAGAGCCTAGTATCAGTAGGAAATCAAGTGTAGTACTCCGCCTAGCAGAGCTTAGTATCAGTAGAAAATCAGGTGTAGTACTCTGCACAGCAGAGCCAAGTATCAGTAGAAAATCAAGTGTAGTACTCCACCCAACATAGCCTAGTATCACTAGAAAATCAAGTGTGAAATCATCCAAAATCCCATGTCATCATTAGGTTATACCAAAAAAAGGCCCCCGGGGCTATGCAAGTTTAGGAAAAACCATCAGGTGTAGTACTCCACCCAGCAGGGCCTAGTATCAGGGAAAACCTTTTTCATGGATGATATGCTCGCACACCAATATAAATTAGCGCAGCGACTCACAAATATTTACTATCAGCCCTGCACAGGCCCATTAGCTACTCAGCAGACATAACTAGCCTAAAAGGATATCTCTATGTTCGGGATTCACGGACATTCCCAAATAACCCACCATCTATGTTCCAGAGTCAATACAAGGCCACACAAGACCACAAGGGTAATATACAATACTATGCGAATACTATAATCAACGTATGAAATAAATGGACCAAAAGGCAGACAAGGTCTGGGGTACCAACCTATATAAACCCACCCAAGGATGCTTATTAGAGTAATAATTGGCTAAATACGCCGAGTCTAGGTAGGGAAAGCCATAACCTACCTATCATATGATGACTAGTTTCTAGAATGGTATTGTCTAGGCTCAAACTGCTCTGGGAAGCTACAATTTGAAAAAACACTATCAAAACAATATTATACGCGTCAATACAAAGCTAACTGTACCCATATTGCTAACATTTTAGCCGGGTCAAAATTCGAGTCACAAACGAGCCCGTTGGCCCTGCAATCCAAAACCAGAAACGAAAAACACACATGATTTCCTTACCATCCCTGGATCACATGCTAAAAATTTTAGCGGAAACGGACATGAAATATTGCTCCAAAATAGCCCACCCATTTAAGAACTCAAAAAGGAATTTAATGGAGAAAACGGGAAATTAAGAGTGGACTTACCCGTCTTAGAAGGCAAATAAACGAGCAAGGATCAACCAATACTAATCTCCAATTAGAAGGGATGAACAATGGTGGGAAAATGGAGGTTTTGGGAGTTTTTGTGGTGGACGATTCGAAGTTGGGAAGTGAAATATGAAGAAGAAACAATGCTGCCAACAACTTATAAAAGTTGGCCCGCTAGGCGCAGGTGCGCTGGTGCAACGACACCCAATTAGGCGCAGGTGCACTATTACAATGACACCCAAATAGGCGCAGATGCGCTGGTTAAACGGCACCCAAAAAGTTGCGGATGCGCCCCAACAGCAACAGCAAAAGCAAAACTCAGCTAAGCTTAGAACTTTGGATAGACACTCGGGATTCATCTGGGGTCCCACGGACACAAACGAATAGAGCTATTTGACTAGAAACGACAATCCAGGTCTAATAGAATCGACGAAAGTCCCATCAGAGGTCGATTTAATGAAGAGTGGGCCCCACACCCATAATCAACCTTTAGCCAACAATTCCCAAAATGAAACTCAAGAGTCAAAATCAAATCGAAAGCCTCGAGACCTGAACCAATGGTCCCTCTAGCCTAAACTCGACATTTCGGAGCTAACAGAGCTGACAAAATTTCCAGAAAAGTCCGTCTACTCCAAATGTTGACCAAAGTCAACCAAATAAGCCTAACTGGCTTGAAAACACAGAATGAGAGAAAATTCGCAGCTGAAAAGCTCTCGGATCCTGACCAAAGGTCCCTTTCGACCAAAGTCCATGCTTCGAAGCTAACAAAACTGTCGGAATTTGATTTCGAGCATGTTTACCAAGAATATTGACTAAAGTCAACCATTTCAAAACCCTAAAGCTCTAAAACCAAGAATGGACAAAAAGACCAAACAAATGGCCCAGGCACCGAACTACCGGTCCCAGCAAGCCATAAATGACTTGGGGTCGCTACAGGCAAGCTCTAACAGTACAAGAAAGGTGAACATGCATAAACAATCGTAAGGGTCATTACAATATGGCTACCAAACGAAAGGCTACATGCTCAAAGGGATAACTAGTTATATAATATCTGAAAAAGGCTAAAATTTATAAGATAAATCAAAGAAAGTCTATTATCATCTTCTAGACAGAGCAACACTTTTTATTTCGCTTCAATAACATGTATGACAAGTTCTAGACTAAGATGCAAAACATAGAATATACAAGTATCCTCACCACTCATAGAACAAGTATCAATCAAGATGGATCAATTCTACTTCTAAGACAAACAGGGTAATAACACACTACAAAATAAGAATAATCTATATACATAGTCACTATTATGACTCTAGATGTCAAAAAGTTTACTATTTTATTTTTATACTCAAGCACTCACAAAAAAATACTACTCAAAATCAGGCCTAAATATGCTAGTATCAAACAAGTCAAAAGGTCTTTTCTTTTCTCTCCTAAGAAAAAATTACTCCTAAAAATAAAAAATAAAAAAAGTAAAAAAATGTCATAAAATTTACTCTAAAAAATAAAAAATTATCCGGTTCAAAGATCCCTCCTCAGAAAAGAACCGAGGATATAAGAAAAACCAAGGGGTAGATGGGATATGCCGCTTAAAACTAAAATAAAAAAATAAATAAAAATGTTATTGTATATTTTTTTTATATATATTGTTTTTTGTATTTTTTCTCAAATAATTTAAAATCCTATGACATGCTCACCCTTAAACTCACAAATATCGGAAGATTCCTCACCCCTCACTTAAAAATCATGCTTTGTCTCTAAAGTAATTTAAAGTAAAAGATGAAGAACAATGGTAAAAAGTACTCCCCGAGCCCCTCTAGGGCCTAGCTAATAACATGTTTCTTCACAATGAATCACAAGGGTGAACGACCACACACTTAAGCTTAAACTATGCTCTTTAGCTTTCAAATTGGGTACTCAGACTTCCCCAAATGTATAAAATAAAAACAAAATAAGACATGACACTAGAAAAAAATTATAAGAAGCTACACTACAAATTGAGTTGCCTCCCAACAAGCACCTGATTTAACATCGCAGCATGACACCATTACTTCACCACTTTTTTTTCCACTTAGAACTTATGAATTGCACTCCTAATTTTGCATCAATTTTTCTGCTTCGCTCTAGGGATGGTGGTATAAAGATGAAGGAACCAAGCAAAGAATGTCATATCTTGCACTTCTTGGCCTTTAAGCGAGGAATGTCATTTTGTCTCTTTTGTGTGACAAATTTTAGAATGTAAGGACCTTGTTCCTCACCTACACACTTCTCTGCCGATTTAGATGAATTAATTCTTATGTCATCATCCAAACATAATGTAGAAAAATGGTTAGATTGAGGTCCAACACGTCCCAACTTCAAACTTGCATTATTTACGACATGCTCACTTTAATACATCTCCTCAACATTGGCACTAATGAATAAAACATAGTTGAATGGCTGAAATTTCTCCTTTTGCTCCACTACTTAGCTAGTATTCACAATAATTGGTGATTGGGCATCAAACATCTCAACCTTTTTGTTCAAGTAAGCCTCCAAGTCATGGATATCTGAGGCAAATTTTTCTATCTCTTTTCTGAACGCAACTCTACTTTCTATTAGTTGTGTCGTCATGTTTGTAAGACCATCACGGAGAAACTCATGAAATTTAATTTTTTTGCTCTTATTCCCTTTGCCAAGATTTGCTCACTATGTCTTCTTCCTCACAGCATTCTCCTAGTAGAGACTCACTTTCTTCTTCTATTAGGGGTTCATTTTGGGTATTGGCTAAAGCCGTCACTTGTTGATTAGTACAAGTTTCAGCCATAGCCTGCATATCTATGAGTTGGGAACTCATTCTCTCAATGGCTTCGCTCTGTTCTGCTTGCTGCTACAGTATTTTCTTTAGCATATCAATGAAATGAGCCTCATGTTCCACCTACTTCACTTCATTACTCCTATCAACATCACAAATAATATAAGAATCATAATACGGGCTCGAGGGAGGGGAATAAGAGTTAGGACAACCATTCCAATGACCATCATGACCACCACATATACGACATATATTAAATTCAAAAGATTGGGTAGGTGTGCACAACCTGCTCTCTAAAATATAATGACAATTGATACTCAGGTGTGGTCCTCCACAATACTGACAAGGATTACCAACATATGAATAACACTCATTATTCAACCAATATTTATCCCAAGATGTCTTGTTAAGAAGAGTGGTAAAATAAAAAAAATTAAACTATCGAATACAAAAAAATAAAATATATACAAAAACTCAAATAGATAAAAATAAAAAGTCTAACATAGATAAACAATTAATTTATAAGTTCCCCGACAATGACACCAAAAACTTATTGCGTCCTAACGAACACGCAAGTGTACGTGGTCATACAAGTAATATAGGATTTTTGAGGTTTAGATATCATACCCACAGGGACTTATCGATTAACTATTATACTAAATTAAACTAGTTCTAATTATTTATTCAAGCATAAAAATTCAAAGGTATATTTATTAACTAAAGTAAAAAAAAAGTTAACTAATAAGCAATTGACCAGCCGAAGAGCAGATTGTTATGCAATCTATATGGTTAAATCGATCTAGGATTATGGATTCGCTAACAATCATATTGAGTAATAAATTTAATCGACTTGCTTGATTACCTAGCTGTTGATTTTGGGGTTAAATTTATGATTCGGGAATGGTCATCCTCTAATCGCCTATTCAAACTAGCCTCACAACTACATCATTAAGCAGAGATGTAAGAGTCTAATTCAAATGCATTAACATTATCATCCCGTTTGTAATCGGATAAGGCAGACTAGGTATATTGCTATCCTAATCGCAAATCAACCCTAATATCAAGACTGAGATGATCTTATCCCCCAAGTTCTTCATCTTATCCTTACATTCTCTTGGTCCGTTCACGTGAGAATTACCCATTTATTCTAATGTTGGCGAAACATTAAAATAGTATGCATAAGAACGTAAGAACAACTAATATGATAAATAAACTTAATCAAATCAATCATCTACTAAACAATCATGTAGTTAGCTACCATAATCCTAGAACAAGAAGTTTAACTCTACGTAAACACGGAGTAATTACAACAAATCATCCAAAAAAAAACACAAAAATAAATAATAAAGGAGAAAAAAAGATAAAACTAATTTTCTTAAGCCTTCATGGCGGTTCCTAACTCTAGTAGGTCAAAATTTATGTACCAGTCATTCTCATGAGATATTTATAGGTATACGAAAAGGTCACAAATAAAATAACTAAGTCCAAAATGAATTAGAAAAAATTAATCTCAGATCAAATTTTCAGCGATGCGCCAATCAATGTGTTAAAAGTCAGCGAACTCTTCATGTTGTTGTGATCTTCAACAATTGCCACGTGTGGGTGTATCAATTGCAATTCAATTACAAATTGCAGCTATGCATATATATTATATAATATTAACTTTAATCCATTAAACTGCCTTCTTGATTTCCTTATATAATCTTCTATTTTAATTCATGTTTTCTCCAAATCTCTTTCTCTTCACGCAACTTTAATTCTACACATAAAAATACCAAATATAAGAATAATTATAAAATCAATGCACAAAAATAATAATGAAAAGACTAAATGTGAGATAAATAATAATTATATATATATACTTTTTGCCTCACATCAGTTAACAATTGTGTTACTTGTCATATTGCTTACTAATTTAAATACTTGTTTACACTTTTTCCCCAATTTACTTTTATTTGTTTATACAACATGCATTCTCTTGGGGATTAATTTATGAATTTTGGTAAATCTCTACTCCAATCCTCATGAATTCTACCCCGACTCTAGTTGGATATTTATTTTGCAATGATCGTAGCCACCTCCTTAACTAGAGAGTTATTTTGGATGTTATCAAAAGTTGCATCGTTGCTGGGGATTTGTTTTTAATTGTCATCTTTTGTTTATTGATTAGCAGAAGTATTGCATCTTTTTTTTACGTGTTTCCTGTTTTTGTGTTGTGAACAGGTTACTCATGAGCCACGCTAGCGCACAAGGTAGCGCTGATGGTTTTATGAATATGGAGAATGAGCCAATAGTACATAGCGCAGTGATAAGTTTGTAATCTGTCAACTTATTGAGCCTTTAATCATGAATTATTACCATGTTTTCATGCGATTTAGAGGTACTTATTACCTTTATTATCTTAAATGCAGGTACTATCAGTTAATTGAAGGAAGAAAAGGATTTGAACCCAAAAGAGCTTGAAATGGAAGCTAAAGTACATTGATCATCGAAGGGCAAGGATCTGCAAAGATGGGCAAGGTGACATGTGAGCAGCAAGAGAGGACCTACATTTTGCAGGGGCCAACACACATAAGAGTTCAAACACTGCTTGAGCAACCCACCATATGTGAGCCACACATTACCAAGGGCGATTACCTCTTCCTTGTGATGACCCTTCCGGTCATCTTTCCATTTATGCATTCATTATACGGTTAGAGATTTTTTGTAGTGGACCCAGGTCATTTATGGCTTAATGGGACCAGTAGTTCGGTGCTCTGGTCATTCGTTTGGTTGATTTGCCCTTTTTCCTATTTTAGAGCTTTAACTTAGAATATCGTTGACTTTAGTCAACATTCATAGCTAACGTACTCAGAATTTAATTCTGACAGTTTCGTTAGCTCCTGAACATTGAGTTTGGTCTGTACCTTCAGTTGAGGCCTGAGAACATTTAGTGTGGGTTTTGTGTTATTTTCTCTATTTTCAGGCCATTTGGAGTTGAAAGTGTAACATTGGATGGCTTTTGATGATCGGAGTGTCAGATTCAAAATTTAACGATTCCATCAGCTACGAAATGATAAGTTTGGGTAGGGAAGGTGGTTGGTTCGTGTCCTGAGTGAGCCGGGCTCATTTCGAGCCTTTGGGTTCTTATTTGTTAGTGTTGACTTGGGTCAACATTTCTCCATAACGACCTGATATGGATGTTTCGTTGATTCCGTTGAGTCCGAAACATCGTTTTCACTCTGTTAGCCTTATTGGTTTTTTAATATCGGTTTCTGATTATGCCCAGAATGCTCCTTCGAGTTTTGAAAAGTTGCAGATTTTGCTGTTGCAGGTGCAGGCCTCAGGCCTTAATCGCAATCGCGAGCCTTGTCCCTAGCGTCCCCTATGAAGCGCCTGTCACCTTGTTCTTCATGATCGCGTTATCGCCTACCGCGACCGCTATGAAGTCCCTTCCTCTTTATTCTTTACGACCGCATGGCTAGCCTTTGTGATAGCGATGGTCTAGCTAGCGTGGTCTTCGCAACCACGAGGGGACCTTTTGCGACCGCGATGAAGGCCCCTGAGAAATATATAAGTTTTCCAACTTCGTCTCTTATATTCAAAACTTATTTTCTCCATTGTTGACAGCTCCAAACTCGTACAAACTCGGTAATTGACCAATTCTATGGGTTGGGTTGCTAATTCCTTGGCCTTGATCGTTCCTCCATCATAATTGGTAAGTTTTATCCACTTTAATCTGTCAAATTATCGCCTTTGATTCCCAAATTGTCCCTTGTATGGGATCGCTGGTCTGAGCCAATTCCTTGGCCATTTTCCCTCTAAAATCTGAGCATGCACACCTTGGAGGGTAGTGATCATTGTGCTCCTTTTTCATTTTTTGTTTCGGGTTGTGGGCCCCGTAGGCCCGCTTGTGAACCAGATTTCAACTCGGCTACAATTATAGTTATATGGGTGTTATTAGACTCATTTTAACGTATTATTTATGTTTGTTATAGTTTGATTATCATTCGGGATCTCTCGGAGCGATTCGGGCTTGGACGTTATTGTTTGGGCAGCTTGTCGTCGGACGACAGGTAGGTTACGGTCTAAACTCCCTAGACATAGCATATATCGGATTAAATTGTACTAGCTGGCATCCTTGGGTTGGATTATTAGGTTGATACCACAGACCTTGATCGTTTTATTCGTGTCTGCCTACTTTCCTTCCTCCGATGCTTATAGTACTTGCTTGATATGTTTTATTCACCCTTGTGGCCCGATGAGGCCTTGTTGACTCTAGAACATAGAAGGTAGGTTATTGGGAATGTCCGTGAGTCCTGGAAATAGAAATATACTTTTAGGCTAGTTATGCTTACTGAGTAGTTGTGGGCCTGTGCAGGGTCTATAGGTTAATTGTGAGTTGTTGGGCGGCTATTTGACCATTCATTTCCATGTATATAAAGAGTATTTATCCATGTTTTACTATGATTTTGGCTTCGAGCCTATTGGAATTATTTTCTAAACTTTGCTTGGCCCCGGGTTCCCATTTTCAATGGAAATGAATTGGAAATGGTTTGATTTAACTTGTGGATCTTCTTGGGGTAAAAGAAAGTTAAATTATGATTTCTGTTAACAGTTTTACTATTAACGCTAGACTCAGCAAGGCCGGGGTTCTAGTTGAGTTTCTTACTAAATTGGGATGATTTTAGCCTCGGTCGGACCGAGCACCTGAGATGACTATCTACTGTTTTAGACCTGGTTACGCCCCAGGAACCCTTGGAGGGGTTCTTGAGACATTTTCTACTACTTTAGTCCTGGACAGGGTCTGGGCATGCATATTCCATGGACCATACCATTACAGGCCTGGGGCTTTGGGCTGGGTGTGCCGGAGGGAGGGTATACGGCGGAGTAGAGGTACATGGGCAATGTCCTTCCATGGAACCTACCTGCTGGGCCCGATCGGCACCATAGGAGATACATATAGAGTTTCTATTCCACCATGAGGTTATAATGCATCATATCATTCAGTGTTTGAGGTCCCACCCTTGTTTGCTGTTTGTTAAGTGTACGCTCTAGTTATATGGGTGGCTGGAGGGTTTTGGTTTTACTTGTTTGCGTTTCTTGGTTGTATGGGCGGCCGGGGGACTGTAACTAGACTCTTATTACTTTATCTTGATACTACCCCTTGTCACGGTTATGATTTGAGATTATACACTGCAATGTTGTTAGTTCTAGTTTTAAGATTGATATGATTAGTTTGGTTGTTGATTACTATTTTCCGAGCATGTCTATCTTACTGTTCTCTCCCAGTCCTTATACTTGAGGTTACCGGTATACCGTCCACTTTTAAAACATGTATATATATATACTATTTTTGTAAGGATCCCAGGTGCGTTGTCTCTTACTATGACATGTGCCTGTTGTGTATATATTCTACTTTCTAGCCTTGTCTGTTGTTTCAGTTGTCTTCCCTTTGGGCTAGTTCCTATGTAATTTTTCATTGGTTTTTATGACTACTTGCTTCTATTCTGTCTGTTACTATGCTTTTATTTTATATGTGCCCTATCAACCTATGATACCTAATGGGTACCTTGTGCTTCGCATTTGGTGCTCATACTACACTCTGCATCTTCTAGTGCAGATCCTAGTATTGGCCATTGCCATTAACTCATGGAGACTCGTGCGAGGAGCTGCTTTTGTGATATTCTGGACTGAGGGTGAGCTCTGGCGACCAGAGCTTAGCTTTTAAGTTATCTTTTGATTATGTACTCTATTTCTAACCAGAGACAACTTTGTATATATATTTTTTTGGACCCTTGTACTCCTTGTGTAGATCCGACTCTTATACGCTATGATTCCAGGTTTTGGGTTTGGTTTAGCTTCCGCATTGTATATTTATTCTTATTATTTATTTTCTTCATCTTGTTCCCTTTCTTCTTATTATTAAATTGTTCTTTCACTTAGATTGTTAGATAGTAGCCCATTACTAACCATTCCGGGCTACGGGGATTGGTTCGCCTACTAAGGGGTTGTAGGTGCCATAATGATCGAGAAATTGGATCATGACATTCCTCAACACCTGGCATCACAAGTACTTGGACATCACTGCCCGAGATATCGGGCACCTGCGAGCCGCAACTTTTAAGAGTTGGCCACATATGCCTTCGCCCCTTGTTTCACACATGCCCCGAAGGGAAATTTTGTTCAATTGTTTATGACACATTTGGGAAGGTTCTAAAACCCTTTTTGGGATTTGTACAAAGAATATTGAGTAGTTCTTACTTTCCTAAGGAAGATAGTTAGGAGAGTATAATTTTTCTCTTTTTCTTCCCTAGTTAAAAACATCATTGTAAACAATTTGGAGCTTGAAATTTGAATTTAGCTTAAAGAATAAATGGAATTTTGGGAAAGCCATTTGGTATCTTCTCTTATTCCTTTACTATGAGTAGCTAAATTCATTTCTAGGGGTGTGTGCATAATGGGTGTTTCAATTTTGGAATGAGTGTTGATTATTTTTGCTTATAATTGATTATTAAGTATGAGTCTATTGAATTCTTCATGTTTTAATTATAAAATTATTGGTTGCAAATATTGATTTAGCTTATTAATTATGTTCTTGCTTGAGGAAAGAGTTCCTAAATTGGGTAAGAGTTTAATAGTGAGAATTTGGAATTTACATCACCAATTGAGGCTTGAAATAGCTTGATTAAAGGAAATTCCCATCTAAGAGTCAAATCTAGAGATAGTTTGATTCACCTAATTTGTTTGTTTGAAGTCAAAACTATGAGGCTTGAAATAAGACCATAGTAAATATATTTAGTAGGTTAAAAAACCCACTAAGTATAGCTTAAACCAAGCTACCCATGCTAATAATTAAAAGTTTGCTTGAAAAATCAACCCCTATACCATTGTAAGGCCCTATAGAAAGCACACCCCTAATCTTCCTCTCTTGATTGAAACTCTTGTGTTTATTCCATTAAGTTGTTATAATTCGAATATTGATTTCCCAAACTTTTCCCCCCATCTTTACTTTTATTTGTTCGGAAATTTTTTTACTCTAATGAATTGATATTCATATTTTAGTGGCAAGTTATCATACCATTCTCTAGGGATTCAACCCCGACATCTATTGGGCTACTTATTGTTTTGCATTGGCGATCAATACCACCTACTTCGGGAGGATGCTTTTGAATGTCATAAAAAATGGCGCCATTGTTAGGGAGCAACTTTTGATTTGCCATTTTATTTTCTTTTGATTCACTTTTGTTGAGCATTTGTTCTCTTTTACTTTTTCATTTTTTCGTTTCTTTGAGTAAGAAGCATGAGTCACGCGAGCACCTATGCTAGTGTTGGTAACAACTTGGGTGATGATGTGCAAAGTGCTATTCATTTGCCTTACGCGGTGGAGTATGCAATGTTCCAAATTACTATCCCAATGCTCCATTTATTGCACATGAAAGGTTTACTCGGAGATCTTTATCATGAAGATGCCCGTGGGACATATGGAATTTTGTGAAAGTATGTCAACCATTTTCTATGGCCAACATCACTCAAGAATCAATTTGGTTGCGCTTATTTCCTATCTCTCTCATAGGAGAAGCTACTATTTCGTTTGAAGAATCACCCATTGGAACAATCTCTACTTGGGATGACATGCTTGCCGCATTCCTTGATAGATTCTTTACCCTTAGACAAATACTACAATTGGGGGATAAAATCACTAAGTTCGAACAATTTCATGGTGAATCTCTCCATGAGGCTTAGTCAAGATTCAAGATAAAGGTGGTAGAATCTCCAACCCACGGCCTTCTAGATGACTCCTCCTCCAATAGTTTTATCGTTTCTAAAACCCTGCGAACAAGACCATTATCAACACTTTGGCTGGAGGCGCTTTAAAGGAACAGACAGCCTAGTTCATAACGGTATTACTTGAGAGAGTGACTAAAGAAAATAGTGATTGGAATACTTGGGGAGCTGAGGGGTAATGGGTGCTACCTCTGCTAATAGTCTTGATGAGTGGAATAAAAATAATGCAGGAAGGGATAGATAGACAACAACCATCAAAACTCTCGTTGAATTTATGACTAAGCATGTGGTCAATCAAAAAGTAGAGAGTGTAAGTGCCATTAGCATTGGTGTCACGACCCAAAACTGGGCCAAGATGGCGTCTACATAACCCCCCTGTAGACAAGCCTATCCTAAATTATGCGGAAAGCAGTAAATAATAATTTAACTAAAGAGAAGCGGAAGATATAACAAAAGATAAGGCCAAGAGCATATATATACATACCAACGTAAATAATATAAAAAAGATGGCCCTAAAGTGATCGAAAAAGGCAAAACAACCCGAACACTAACCTGGACCTGGTGTCACTAGTACAAGAGCGACTAAAGCAAGGAGTAGTTATACAATAACCTATGTCTATCCAAAATACAAAATATAGACAGGAAGTACAAGATGGAAAGCAAGTAAAGTCTCCAAAGCTTCGAGAGCTCACCGCGATCCAAACAACAACGGGCCTCGAACGACAGGAGATTAACGAGGGTGGCTTGTACTAGGTGCTGCATCAGCAAAGGAGATGCAAAGTGTAGTATGACTACCAAAACAACAGGGACTCAGTAGGCATAATAGGCCGACCGAGCGCAGAAAGATAATAGATATATATAGGTTAAAGGAAAGAAGCTAACTATACAGGGATCCTCCTAAATCTAGTTATAAAGTCGAAGGCATGTCAATAAATAAAAAGAGAAAGGTAAACAACATCAAGGCAAACCAGAGTCCATCCACATGCCAAAGAAAATGCAATGCGATGCACGATGATGTAAATATGAATGCAATATAATATAAACCCGGAATACCACATCGGGCGCCTGGAATACTTCATTGGACTATGCATATATGTATATGAAATAACAAAATACCCAAAATAATGCATCCGGGGTCTGGAATACCGCATCAAACTAATATGTATGTAAATGAGAAAGTAAAATACTCGGAATAACGCATCGAGGGTCCGAATACCACATTGGACCATAAATTTATATACAGAAAATAGTAGTTCCACTTTCCCTCTCAAAAACCAAGGTGATACTCAAAATAGCTCAATTTAGTCCAAAATTTATCACAACAGTCGAAAACCTCTTTTCAAACCCAAAAGCCTTTGAAAAATCATTTCTGTACTGTGCCAATGATATGCCATGCGATATGAGTATGAATATCAACAAGCAGAGGAATAATCACATCATTAAATCAAACAGGGCATAAGTACCCTCCAAAACAAGAAAACTGACCTGGAATCCATCCAAATCCTAGCCATGTTCTTGGGTCCACAGTTACATACAATGATAGAATAAAGCGGTAAAGCAGAAAACAAAAGCGGAAAAACAACGGCAAGATCTGTTCTACCTCTAAAGCCTCCTAAAAGCATTCTAAGGGTCTTAGACTAGTCACACAGAAGAAACAAGCTCCTAGGCTAAGGATAACATACACTCCTAGTGCTAAAAACCAAAAATGGCCAATTAATATGATAAACAGGATTTAAGCCTAAGGTTTATCTAAAATCCAACCTAGAGTTCCAGTAACATATAGATATATATAATCCAACTAAACTCAGTCTAGAAGGTAAACCGTAACCTACCTCGGGGACAAACTACAAACATGAATCGTCACTCGTATGCCTTTCCCTTTCGAACAGCCTCAGAAAGCTGCCACGCTATCAAGAACATATTTTAGGTTTATAGATGAGAAGAACGACACCCATATTGCTATATAGAAAATCGAGCCAAAAATCGGGTCGAAAAATGACCGTCGGGGCTCGAGAAGCAAAACAAAAAATAAAATTCACAATTATGTCTGTGGTGAATTTAGGAACCCATGCTCAAAATTTGAGTGCAAACAGAGTTCGTTTGGGGGCCCAAAACAGCCTCGAAGTACTACTAATTCATGGGAACAAAAGTGGAGATTTGTGATTTTCAAGGGCGGAAACTTACCAATTAGGAAGCAAGAATCGACCATGGACCGCAACTACAGCTATCATTGACAAACAAGCTCACCAACGCAGCTTTAATCCAAGAAAAACCAATCTTGTAAGAGCTTCAACAATGGAGGATTTTCAAGCTAAAAGAGGAGGGCAAGGCTTGAAGAAGAAAAGACTTACCCACGATAAAGGAGCGAGATTAACGAAAATTTGAGAATTCCCATGAGCCCACATTGTTCGTGAGTAATTATAGTTGAGAAAGATGAAGTTGGAGTTGAAAGAACTGAAAGAAATGAGATAAAAATCGTGAAAAACAAGATTTTAAAAGGGCTGGAGTCGTTGGCGCTGAAGGCCCAGGAGCGCGCGCGCTGGCTGGCGCTAATGGTGCTGAAGGCCTGTCCTGCAACAAAAACAACCAGTTTTTTCCAAACTTCTCCGGGGAATTCCGGGAATGATCAGAACCTGATTCTCGCAAACCAATAGAGCTATTTGACTGGAAATGACATTCCGGACTTAATAGAATCAACGAATTTACCAACGGAGGTCTTTTTAAGGAAAAGTGGGCCCCACGCCCAAAACTAACTCAGAACTCAATACCCCAAAACAAGTCTGAAAGCCCCGACACCCTAACAAAGGTTCCCCTGACGGAATTTTCCATCTGAGGCCGTCTTTTCCAAATTTTGACCAAAGTCAACCCTACCAGCAAAACTGGCTTGAAAACACAGAAAGCAACACAAAATCAAATTAAAAACACTCAAACCAAGACCAATGGTCCTACTAGACCAAAATCTCCATTCTGGAGGCAACAGAACTGTCAGAATTTGATTGTGAGCATGTTTACCAAGAAAGTTGACCGAAGTCAAAGATTTTCTAAGTTCAAGTTCTAAAACAGGGAAATACTCATTACGACCTAACGAATGGTCCAGGCACTAAACCGTCAGTCCTGTCAAGTCATAAATGACATGTAGCCGCTGAGGGAAAGCTCGAAACATTAAAAAAGCACAAAAAATAGGAAAATAACCAGGAGGGTCATTACAAGATCCACTACTAAAAGAACTTTTGTCAGCAAAAAGTTAGGAAAAGGATAGGACCTGAAGACTCGAATAAAGATGGATACTAAGCCCGCACCACTCTCTTGAAAACTTGGGTAGCCTCCCCGACTGGGCGGCACCCCAAAGAGCTAAAACAAAGGAAAATTACCTACCCCCAACACCTCTTCAGTCAAACTAGACTCTAACCTTCAACTCTAAATCCTCCAAAGATCTCCTAACCAAACTGACCCCCAAGAATCTCAATTGGAAGCACCGACACAACACTGAAAGCAGAGAACCAAGGTGATCAATACACAGGATCAGAATCCTTAACATCATAACCAAGTTTACCCAGAAAAGCCACCAGCCTAACACTCCAACTCATGAACCGCTGATCTGCAAAACCCCTTATTCTGATCTGAATCCTTTTTCACCATAACTATGAAGTTGCACAAAAGCCGTACACTCGATCCACTCTCGAAGTACCGACAGACAAGCCAGAGATCCCTAGTTTCTGCTTCAGCTCCACTACGAATGAAGTCATAATTTTTACTTTGATTTAATCCAAACTAAGTTGTGGCTTACTATATTTTGACCTCCAACATACTAACCCGGCGTGTATCCCCAAAAATTGTAGTAGTTTTACCCCGACTGACGACCAACCAAAGGATGACCACTTTTACTAACGCCAACCTAGCCACCTAAACTCATCTGGACCAACCGACTGAACTAACCAAGGTTGAAAAAGGCATGTATGAACACCCGATGCCAATGACGAACCTTATGACCGTAGAATGAACCCAACCTCGCCAAGTCTAAAACAACAAAAACTGATTGAACAAGGGCAACCTACCCAAATGACCCAAAACAAAACCATGACCCTGTAAGGAGTATGGTAAGTCTACCACGAGGTTTGTAACCACCAACTAAGCTCAAAACACTCGAACACTACGTAAGTTCTAAAATCACCTTACCAGTCTCAACATAGGAAGAAGTCAACCACGCTACGAATATCAAGTTAGAATACCCCATAGGCAAGGAAAGGGTGCCTAAAGTCCAAGACCGCTATCTAGATATAGAAAATTGCATAACCCATCAATTCACTTCTTTGGCTCGAATCAACCATTCTACAGCATCAGCACACCATACCACCGATTCTGAAGCCTGCAATATACTAAACTGCTAGTCCACACTTGCCGAGTCCAACCAACACTGGAATCCCACATAATAGATAACCCTGAAGAACTAACAAACCAAGATTTTAAACCCTCGGGATACAAAGGCGACCATTATCCTTAAAGTATCATCAGAACCCGCAATAACCTCGCTAGTCTCAACCCGCACAATCTGATCACACATAATACACCACCACTAAATCTCGAACTTACATCGATGAATCTATCCAACCATAATAGAAGGAACCTAGTAGTATCTAGAACACCGCTGAAAGCTGGAATGTCTAGCCTAGCTCAAAGATTAGCCAGGTACTACATGTCTAAGGCTAACTGTCACTCCATAACTGAAATAAGGACGCTAAGTTATCCGAACTCATCACCTTCCAACTCTAGAAGCTGCAACCAAAGAGAACCAACCATGAACCACCCGGAGTAGTTTGCTAGCCCATAATTCTGAATCCCAATTCTAGTTGACAACCACAACCCCTGTGGAACCTCTGCGTAGACCCATACACTGTTGATGAACACTTAGGAACTGGAGTCAGTTAGGCTCTGAACATACAGTTTGCCCAAACTGTAATGCTACAATGACTTAGATCATTTATTGAACAACCCAAGAAATCACAACTGAGGTAATGAGTCCCCAAAGGTAGTACTGAAAATGACCACTACCTCGATCCCTCACCAACAGGAACTCTGACCTCAGACTAATCGAAGAAAATCTACTACAATCTGTATTCAGTCGAGTCATATCCACATACACACCCCAGCAGCTCTCAACCATCACCTCTGCGAACTACTTGTAATGACCCTTTCGGTCATTTCCACGTATATATTTTCCTTGTGTCGTAGAGCTTGGTTGTAGTGGGCCCAAGTCATTTGCGGCTTGTCGGGACTGGTAGTTTGGTTACGGGTCCATTTGTTTGGTCGTATTATAAGTTTTGAAGTAAAGCAAGTTGGCAAAAGTTATCGTAAGTTTTTTAATAAACTTTCTGAAATTTGGGTAAAATGTCCCGGAGCTTTTCTCTCAATATATAAAGATTTAGAAGTCCCCTGAAATACCAAATTGAAGGTCTACGAGTCTAGTTTCCAACGAACAAGACCTCACGTCCAACTGATCGCGGAGTAAAAAGTTATGACTGTTTTACCGCGGACTGTCTGGCAGGAACCGGGTCGGGTAAAACTCGATTTAAGCCTCAACTTCACTTTTTAAAATGCCATTTCAGTTCTGAAACAGTGAGAAAACATAAGGGAGGATTCCAAGAGAGTTCTTGAGTATCAAAATCATGCGATGGTGAATTACGAGCCTAAGCTTAAGAATTTTATTAGCATCGCGCGTATATTTGAAAATATTTTATTTTAAAGTTGAATTTGGTAAAAAGTTATATTATTATTACCTTTTAAAAATATTTTAAAGGTTTATGAAAAATATTTTTTGTTACGATATAAGTGTATATGTATTTATTTTATAAGGTTTTTATACATTGTAATATTTTAACGGATATAGTAAATTTAGTTATGTTGAAATTTATTATTATAATATAGTAGGTTTTATTTGAAATAATTTTCTATTAATTATGGTATATTCAAAAAGTTATATATATTTTACCACGAATTTATGCAATACCCGAATATATACATAATGGGATAGAATTGAATTTGTGGTTCCACTCCACTCCCACGTGGAAGTGGAGGGAGTGGACAACAGCAAGCTCTCTCTCATAGGTGGCATCATTTAATTATAGATGGATGACTTATATAAACAATTAGTAGTAGTACAAATCCTTAATTCTTAACTTTCAGTGAATTAATACTTACAAAATATGATCAATTCCCTTGCTGCTTACATACGTATATGTGTCTACTCCTAGCACGTTGACGAGAGGTTTTTATGAGAAATATACTTTGACGAGTTATTCTATCACGGATCAAAAGTTGATTGTCTACGTCAAGTTATTCAAGCCCGAGTTCAAGTTTGATTTCGTTTCGGAGCTTCTTTTCGGAGAGGTTCGAGCTTGTCATCGGACGACAGGTAGGTT
>QJPP01005441.1:0-93081 GCA_003996215.1 Jaltomata sinuosa | reverse complement strand
CTCAACCGTATACCCTTCCTTTGGCACACGCAGACCGCAGACCCAGGCCCGGATGGCAAGGTCCATGGAGGTCCCTGACCCCATACTAAAACTCAGTATCAAAACATGTCGTCCGGAAGCAAGTCCGGTTTCAAGATAGAGACCCAGTCTCGAATATGCATGCCAAGACCCTGTCCAGGACTAAAGTAGTAGGAAAATATCTCAAAAACCCCTCCGAGGGTGCCCGGGCATAACCGGGTCTAAACAGTAGAAAGTCATCTCAAGTGCTCGGTTCGACCAAGGCTAAAATTATATCAAGTAGCAAGAAAACTCAACTAGTACCCCGACCCTGCCGAGTCTAGCGTTAATCGTAAAACTGGTGATTTAAATCATAATTCTACTTTCTTTTACCCAAGAATATTCACAAGTTAAATCAAACCATTTCCAAATTATTTCCATAAAAAATGGGCCCCCGGGGCCATGCAAGGTTTATAAAATAGTGTCAGTAGGCCCGAAGCCTAAACCGTAGTAAAACATGGATAAAACCTCTTTATATGCATGGAAATGGTATGATCAAACACAATAGCTGCCCAGCAGCTCACAATCAACCTATCGATCCTGCACAGGCCCACAGCTACTCAGCAAGCATAACAAGCCTAGAAGGATAATTCTATGCCCGGGACTCGCGGACATTCCCAAAATCCCACCTTCTATGTTCCAGAGTCAACAAGGTCTCACAGGACACATGGTAAATAAAAATATTCGGCAAGTACAACCACGAAATGACAAAACCGGAGGCAAGCAAAAGTAGGGGCGGACTGAATAATAGCGGTCCGAGGTCTATGGTACCAACCTAATAAACCAACCCAAGGATGCCCATTAATACAATTTTATCCTATATATGCGGAGTCTAGGGAAAATAAACCGTAACCTACCTATCGTCCGATGACAAGCTGCTAGGACGACGATGTCCAAGCCTGAACTGTTCCGAGAAGCTCCGAAATGAAATCCAACTAAAATTTGGGTTTGAATAACTTGACGGAGATAGTCGATTTTCTCATATAGGTAAAACCACAAATTATGGTGGCTTCGCGTTCTTCCAAATTGAAGAAAAATATATTGAACTTGGAGGTTACATGACATATATACAATCCGTAATTAATTGAACGACTCAGTTCATCATAGTTGAGAACTTGAGATATCAGAATCAAGTCTTTGACAACTTAACAAAAGTCAATTTATAAAATGGGTTGCTGAAAGTTTCATCCGACTGACAAAACTAACGAACATTACTTCTTCAAATTTAAAAACAATAGCTCACTAATGCTATAAATGTCAAATGATGCCACCACTCTTATTAATTAAGTGGTGTATCCATACTCCACTTCCACGTGTCAGTGGAAGTGTCACCTCACATGCTTACTTATCATACTACGTATATTTTTGGGTATTGCGTAAATTCGTGGTAAAATATATATAGCTTTTTAAATATATCATAATTCATAGAAAATTATTTCAAACAAAACCTACTATATAATAATAATAATTTTTAACATAACTAAATTTACTATCTCCGTTAAAATATTACAATGTATACAAACCTTATAAAATAAATACATATACAATTATATCGTAACAAAAATATTTTTCACAAACCTTTAAAATATTTTGAAAAGGTAATAATAATATAATTTTCTACCACATTCGACTTTTAAATTAAATATTTTCAAGTACGCACGATTTTGATACTCAAGAACTCTCTTGGAACCCTCCCTTATGTTTTCTCACTGTTTCAGAACTGAAATGGCGTTTTAAAACGTGAAGTTGAGGCTTTAAATCGATTTTGACCCGACCCAGTTCGCGACCCGGTTTCTGCCAGACAGTCCGCGGTAAAACAGTCATAACGTTTTACTCCTAGATCAGTTGGATGTGAGGTTTTGTGAGTTGGAAACTAGACTCGTAGACCTTCGATTTGGTATTTCGGGGGACTTCTAACTCTTTATATATTGAGAGAAAAGCTCTGAGACATTTTACCCAAAGTTCAGAAAATTTATTAAAGAAGCTTACGATAACTTTTGCTGACTTGCTTGACTTCAAAACTTATCGTACGACCAAACAAATGGACCCGACATCGAAATACCAGCCCCGACAAGCCTTAAATGGCTTGGGGCCGCTACAAACAAGCTCTAACGGTACAAGGAAAATGTATACGTGAAAATAACCGGAAAGGTCATTACACTCACGTTCTACCTTCTTAGTTTCATTTCTCGATTCTCCTATCATATAGAAATCCTAAGACTAATTAACAACAAATATTTGGTCTACTTTGATTCTCTTATCATCTTGTGTCCATTTTCATTTCGTACCAATTCTTATGAGCTTTTATCGTTTAAGCATTCGTTGGAAACCTTCTTGACTCTGTCCATTTGATTTTGATTCGTCCTTCTTTTGAGTGACAAGAATCCATTCCTCCATAAAGGATAAGTGACCTAGTGACTTGGTTGAGCAAAGGGAGTTCACTATCAATCTTGGGAAGATGCATAGAAGGTAAGTTGAGCGTTCAGATACGAGAGGTGTGAGGAACTTTACTACTAAGCTTGTTTGTTGAATTTTATAGGTACAATGTCTAAGGCACTTGATTTTGCTCATGAAGGATAGGGTTATTTTAGTATTGAGGCAGCCTTTGCCTCTATCACAATGCAGTTAACAGATATAAATGGAAAGATAGCGGATGTGAAAGGAAGGATGGATCGTATGGAGGATAGGATGGTGATTGTTGAGAGTACTAATCGGGAGGACTCACCTCATACTACTCATGGGTCGGGAGATAATAGGAAATTAAGTTCCTCAATGATGATTACCACGGGGCATGCACGTGAGTTATGCAACCCCCGAAATAATCCAAGCCCCACCCCATAAATCCAACAACCTCCTTTTCCAATGTCTAACATTTTGAACAATGTTAGACAAAGCTCCACTCATCCAAATTACCCACTATAAGAGGAACATTCTTTTGTAGCAAACCAAAACTGAACTCCACTTCGAAATGCATTACATGCTAACCTGCATGTACCAAATAACCAAAACCAAGAGCCTTACCAAGATAACCACCACAATCCACTCTAAAAAGAGTATGAGGAAGCATTTGCTTATAGAAACTATGATGGAACTCAATATAGTGGACGACGAGGTTATGGTGTACCAAGAGATCAAGTGAAACCCGGAGGTTATGGTCAAAACCAAGGTGTACATGCTTCAATAAGATGCCAAAAGTGTTGAAGAATATTATGATAAGTTCGTGAGTTTGAGAATGAAGTCCAAAGTTGATGATCCTATTCTAAACACGGTGATCTGATTTGTTGCTAACTTGAGACATGACATGTCAAAACCCATGAGACTTCAACACTATGCAAGTCTAGAGGAGGCTTTTCTTGATGCCTCTAAGGTTCAAAGGGACTTGAAAGAAGAAAAAGTATACAAGGCCAAGAATACTTCAACTTCGTCATGGAGAAAGAGTGAAAATAAGTGGAAGACTTAATCTATCCAAGAGCACTCCAAAGGTAGTAGTCAAGCTACTCAAGCTAAAGCCGACTACAAGGTGAAATAAGGCGACAAAGATAAATAAGGTAATCTTGTTAAACCTATCATTCCTTGTCCTTCTACCATTCAATGCTTTAGATATCAAGGTAGAGGACACATTACAAGTGAATGTCCTAATAAAAGACCCATTGTGGCCTTGCTTAATAGATATTGTACGGCTGATGAGGAGGAGTGTGAGGGTAAGAGAAATAATAATGAGCTTAATAAGGAAGAACCATTGGGTTGTGATAAAGAGAGGTTGGAGGAAGGTATGAATTTTGCTTATCTCTTAAGAAGAGGAGAGCCTCTAGAGTGTGAAGATGGTAAGACTAAGGCTAGGCAAGAGGAAGAAGTCTCGGATAATGATGTTGAGCCTTTACAAATGAATGTGAACTTACCATGTGTCGTGAGATGAATCATGGAGGCCCTTGCTAATGAAAATCTTGATCAAAGAGAAAACTTGTTCCATGCTCATTGCAAGATCATGGATAATGCATCTGCTCTTATCATTGATAGTGGGAGTTGTACAAATATTGTGAGTGAAACTTTGGTTGAACGAATGCAACTTCCTAGTAAAAATCATCCTTTCCCCTACAAGTTACAATGGCTCAATGAAAATGGTGAGATGAAGGTGACCAAGCAAGAAACCATAAAGTTTGGCATTGACAAGTATCAAGATGAGATTCTATATGATATTGTGCCCATGCTAGCATGTCATATATTGCTTGGTAGACCATGGAAATTTGATAGGGATGTGCAACATCATGGGAGGTTTAACAAGTACTCATTTGTATTTGGAGGACAAAAGCTTATCCTTGCACCCTTGACACCCTATCAAGTGAGTGAGGATTATAGAATCATGAAAGAACTTTGGCAAGTAATTCAAAGGGAAGGAATTGGAAAGAATAAGAGAGAAGTATTGCTTATGCATAAGGAGAAGAACTTGGCTAATGAGGAGGATGAATTGCTTGTGAATGTGGAGCCAAGTAAATGCTTGAAAGGTATGGATGAGAAAAACACCTTAGTGGGTCTCATCAACATGGATGATGTATTGCACACTAACCAAGGTACTAGCATTTTGCCTAGTACCAATTCTTCTCTTTTGCAGGGTCATAAAGGATTACTTTCTAATGAGGTTACTCAAAGTTTTCCTCACAAAGATGGAATGACAAGTATCATGGGATCTAACTCTAAGGATTCCAATATGAGAGAGACAAAATAGGACCAATCCTATTAGTCCAAGATGATTCTTGAGATAGAGATGCCTTAAAAGCCAAGGTTTGGACACAAGCATGCCAAGTTGACTCTCCAAACCCAAGGTATGTACCCTTTCCCTTTCACTCCAAGTTATCCTTGGATACATACTAACATTTATGTTGTGGTATATAGACTTTTAGGAATGGATGCTTATATTCCCTATCTTGAATATGTTAATGTCTCGCATCTTACATCTTTGTTTGATGCCAATGTGCCTAATTTGCATGGCTCCTGAGTTTGGGATTCCAATTCTATATGTTGTTTGTTGAAGAGTCTATATGGTACATTTAGTGCCAAGATCATGATGCCAACTTCTTGTTACTTTCATATGGGTAGACAACTTGAAGTGTTCGGTTGGACTCTTGAAATCATGCTTGAATTCTTGATTGAAGGGTACCAAACTTCTTGGGAGGACCACATGTATTTGAATGAATGTGTTGCTAATAGGTCCCTCATGCCTTTCCTAAGCATGCCTATTTTGAAAGATACCCTCCCTTTGAGGGGTTGTGTGAAAAGAAAAGGTGACACTTATGTGTTGAACCGCAAGTTGTTGTCATGTGTCTAAACTTGTGAGAATATACTTGATAGAATCCTTGTACCTAATTGTGAACTTGCATATAAGGAAAACATGATTGACACTAGTGATCCTTTACCTTTCTCTACTACCTCTTTGCATTCGATGATGTTCATGCTTGTTTTGACAATACATGTAAATTGGGTAGGCATACCTTTGGTTTATTCCATTGTGTGTGTGACCAAGTGGAGTGAGTCATATATCCCTTTGACCCTGAAAACCCTTCAAAGGTACATGAGTTTATAGTGGTACCTTCTTTTGATGGGTACTATCTTTGTGATGGGTTGAACAACCAATTCTTTTGTACTCTATATGTTGAATACTTTGTCATTCCAATATGGAATGCTTTGTTGTATCTTAAGAATGTGCCTTTTTGGCTTACTACTATTTGTGCTAACCCATGTGTTAACCCTCATACTATGGGAAGTTGTGGTTGTTTGTCCTACCTATTTTCTTGCAAGGTTTGGATTCGATAATGAATCCTTTTCAAGAAGGGGAGGATGATATGATATCGACCAGCACAACCCCTACAAGGCTATTCACTCATAACCAAGCCAAATAACTCCAAGCCTTACAAGCTCTATTCATGAAGAAAGAGGCTTTGGAGACCATCGAGGAGCATTGATCAAGGATCTACTACTCGTGGATGATTGTGTGGGCTGAAGAAGAGAGTGTCAGCAAATCTGCCTGGAGGTGCGACCCAGGGTGCATTGTGAACTTCCCCTGGTGTGACTAGCACCTCACTTCACACCTCATGTGTGACCCAGGGTGTGTTAGGCACTTTCACTTATGCGTTTGGCACCTCAATCCACCATAGACCCATCATGGGTCAAATTTAGAGTATTCTAAGGTCACTTTTGGGCCTTTAATTGTACAAGGCAAACACTATAAATACATGCCGTAGTCATTTCCATTCTTTAGATTTTGATGAATTGATGAATTGCTTTGAAAGCTTCTAGTTGCGTAATTTAGCTTGTAGTTCTTGGGTGGATTCCCAACTTAGTTCTCTAGTTGTAGAAATCTATTAGGTGGGTTCCTAAAAGCGTATTGGGTGGATTCCTAATAGTTAGTTGAGTGATTAAGGGTGGATTCCTTTGATTGCTTGTTAACTTCTTTTGCTTGATTAATCATATAGAGTCATCCAATTGTGGATTCAATTGGTTTCTCTTTTGTTTGATTGAGTTGGATTATTGTGAGTTAATTAGGTTCAATTGTTAGGTGAAGGTATAAAGTCCTTTGTTGCCCATAAACTTGATTAACTAGCTTTAATTCACATGTCTTTTGTTTATTTCATTTCTGCATTTGGATTTCGAATAGTCTCCCTAATCGAGATCTTATTACAACCTAAGAACATGTCTACTTTGGGTTTTCTCAAATCCCAAAGTCCATTCATAATTTACCTACCAAATTTAGCTTGAGTGGACTAAACTATCTCTAGCTTTAGTCCTTATATTGGAAAATTACGAAATCCTCACTGATGAGATCTTACCTAATTCCAATCCTCTTTCTTAAGCAAGACTAAAATCAGAGAAGTCAATCAATGTTTGCAACCACCAATATTATAATTTAAACTTGAAGAAATCATTAGACCCATATATTATAACCAAATATAATAGCAGTTAAACAATACCCAATCATAATTACACACCCACCATTGCACACACCCTTAAATATGGATTTAGCTACTCATGGAAAGAGAAAGAGAAATTATACCAAGAGATTGTTTCTCAATATCAGCCATTAATAGAAACAAATCCAAATCTAAGATTTAAATTATCAAAAATGGTGTTTTTTACTTGGAGAAGATGAAGTCACTAGTCATTATCTCCTTAGCTTGTACAATACTCAAAGAGGAAAGTTGAAATTGGAATAGAATGTTCATATCCCTAAAGTTCTTCCTTGAAAACCCCAATCTTGACTAAAAATATCCAGAGAAAAATACCCTTGCAGCACCTCTTGTGGCTCACTTGCGGGCGCAAGTTTCAATTTATGGCCCGCAAGTCTCTGGATTTGTTGCCAGTGCACTATTTAATCTTGCACTCCATTTGTGGCCCTGCAAAAGCCCGTCTACGCCCATAACTTCCAAGGGCAGTTCTTCTTCAATTCTTAGGACTTTGCCTTCCACTTGTGGCTTATTTGCTTCCGCAAAGTGTCCTTCTGTGCTTCCCAGTTTTTGACTTGGCTTCCTTCCTTAGCTCGTCGCTTGGGTTTTTACCTTCCTTTCTTGCCTATTTTGGTCCAAATCCTTGTTCTTCATCAAATCTTAGGAATGCCTGCACATAAGAGGTTAAAGGCATAAAATCCATCTAATAAGTACAAGATTGAGGCAATAATTCATGCTTAAGAGCTAAATAAGTTGGTAGATTACCAACTTATCAAGCCCCCAAACTTAAACTATTGCTTGTACTCAAGCAACTCAAGACACTCACTAAAGCAAAGGATCGTCTCAATCTTCAAAGATAAAGGATCACACTAAGAATCCTATGACTCAAACAAAACAAATCAAACAAAAATACTAAAAACAAAGAGACTCAAATAAAAATACTAATCTCGATCGATACCACCATGATCATAAGGCAATAAAAATCATTTCAAAATGCTCTTCAAGAGACTTCACTTATTCATTCAAAACATGGGAACATTTTTACTTAAAATGAAACCAATTATCATCTCAAATCATTGACACTAAACTTTCAAGACTTACCTCAATTTCACACCACAACTTGTTGCCTTCATTCCCATTAATTGAGATCAAGCTTTACCACTATCCCCAAGGTTGTAATACCACTCACAACAACAGAGAATCCCACTCACAATCACGCATATCAAAATAATAGGGATTATCACAATAAGTGACTAAAATCTCCCTAATGCTAACGTTTGACATTCAAGCACGTAGCTCACATTATTGATTTGACTTCACCTTATTTCCCCCTCTCACATCCCAAGTATTCCCCAAGTCATTCATTTCAACACCTTTTATTGCTCTTTTAGCATTCAAGAGGATGGGTAGCACCATTTCAATTCTATTTTCTTTCTAGCTTTGACCTTTTGGGTCATATCAAGCATTTCACATTATTTTCACACGATGCTACCCTCAAACTTAAGCTCAATACCTCCTTCATTATGCACACACCTAAACTTAGGCTTTTGCCTACATCAATCATTCAAAATTTCATTTCCTTTTCCCCCAAACTTAGGCATATAGCCTACATCTTTCTATTCTAAGCAATTAGGGAGGTTGGGTGCAAAAGATAGAGGATTCCAAAAGGGAAAGGTGTGTAACATGGTTGCCAAATAAGAGGTCAAAGGCTCAAAATGGATTGACTAGGATCAATGTAAGGGACGTTTTTTTTTTGGTTAAGTGATGATTCAAAGAGGGCCTAAGGTCATCCTTCAAGCTAAGCAACATCTAGTATTTTGCCTTGAATCACAACCCGAGCAAGTTCTAGAATACATGCATATATAAGAACACGCAAAGACCTTACCACATAAGGCATGACAATTACTCAGTTTTATAAGCTATTATCAAACCCAATTTAAATATATGACTTTTGAAAAGCTATTTAAAATTTCAAACACTTTATTTGTGAGTAAAGAGACAAATAATGAATTTAAAGATCATGACAAAGAGACTGCTTGAATTCTTTTCCTATTTTCTCAATTTTCAAATCATTTGCCAAATTTTTGGTGGTCCCACTCAAGAAAAATGCGACATAAACTCGACACATAACACTAGGATTGATATTTTTTCTTAAGAAAGTCACCTCTCAATCTATCATAGGGAATTGCCACCCGATTTGACAAAACAAGAACAAAGAAAAATAAAAAAAATGCTCCTTGGAAAAGAACCGTGGTATAAAGAAAATCCCTCAGAGTTTATTGCAACTACTATTAACAAAGGCAAATTTTTCAAGTTACGTGGGTAGTAGGACAATAAATGTGTGAAACTGACCCGACAATGACACAATATCATCAAAATACATCCATAAATACACATACTAGGTGCGACAAGGACAACCAAATATATCAATTCAACTATACACCCACCCCCAACCAAGCAAATTGCATCGTCCCCAATTCATACAAATATAAATGAGAAAAGAGGGAAGGATTTATGGGATCCCTTGTAGCAAGAACCTCATCAGACTGAGATTTATCTTAAAGAAACTGCACTTGTGCTTTTGCAAAAAGGCTCTTGCAGCCGCAGGTGACTCGCAAGCAACGTGTTTCTATCCGAGTGCCTTCAGTGATTATTTAAAGGGCTGCATTTCAGTTTTTGCCAATAATGGATACTTGCAGACCACAAGTAGGGCACAAAAGATCCTACATTATTAAGTTGTCTTTAGTCTACTGTCTGCCATTTGCATTAGAGTTGCGGCCTGTAAGTGAAATGGAAAATGCCTCAAGTTCCATATGATTTTTCTAGCTCACTGGTTAGCATTTGCGTTAGAGGTATAGGCCACAAATGGCTATTTGCGTGCTGCAAGTGAAATGTAGAATGCCTTAAATTCCTAAAAAGTTTCACACCTCTCTGTTTAAGTGTCTGCGTTACACCTGTGTCTCGTAAATAGACACATGCATCCCGCAAGCCCTTCACAAAAACCATGCAGTGTGGATTCATTGGTTTGTACCTTTGCAAACCTATAAACACCTTAATGCTTGGGCTTCCTCCCAAGAAGCGCTTGATTTATTATCGTGACACAATAGAAGTACCTTATATTTATGGCTCATCAAGGTAGGTTACCTCAATCAAAGTGACCTATTCCAGAACATCCAAATATTATTTGACTCATTGGTCATTCACCTTGAATCTTGTACTATCATCTCCTTAGAGTTTGATAGCACCATATGAGAAGACTTGTGTCACCTTGAAGGGGCTAGACCATTTAGACTTTAACTTACCCAGGAATAGACAAAGCCTTAAGTTGAACAAGAGTACCCATTCCCCCAGAGAAAATTCTTGCCTTAACAACTTTTTATCATGGAAATTCTTTATGCGAGCCTTGTAGAGAGATGCACTCTCATAGGCTCTTATCCAAAATTCATCAATCTCATTCAAATCCTCCACTCATTCATGGGCAGTCTTTTCCCAATTTAAGTTCAACTTTTTCAAAGACCACATGGCTTTATGTTCGAGTTCCATGGGCAAGTGACATGCCTTATCAAATACTAATTGGTATGGGGACATACCAATAGGTGTCTTGAACGCGGTCCTATATGCAAACAATGCATCATCTAGCTTTCTTGATCAATCGGTCCTATTAGCATTGATCGTCTTTGACAAGATATTCTTGATTTCATGATTTGACACCTCCACTTGAACACTTGTTTGAGGATGGTAGGGGGTCGCAACTTTGTATTTCACACCATATTTCTCAAGTAAGGAACTAAACAAGTAGTTGCAAAAGTGGGACCCTTCATCACTTATGATAGAATGAGAAGTGCCAAACCTTGAGAAGATGAAATTTTTAAAGAACCGTATGACACTTCTCCCTTCATTATTAGGAAACACCATAGCTTCCACTCATTTTGGCACGTAATCAACAACCACAAGTATATACTTATTCCAATAGAAACTCAAAATGGCCCTATGAAGTCTATTCTCTAAACATCAAACAACTCAACTTCTAAATGGGAGTTAAGGGGAGTTTATTTTTTTGAGAAATACCTCTATGGCGTTAGCATTGATCATAAAGTTTGAGAAGGTCATGGGTATCTTGATGTATGGTAGGCCAATAACAGCCATATTGCAAAACCTTAGATACTATCTGCATGCTACTATGGTGGTCTCCCACGAGAGAGGAATGACATTCTTTAAGAATGGGCATCATTTCCACTTTAAGAATGCATCTACGAATCACACAATCAACATAAACGCGAAAAAGATAGGGCTTGTCCCAATAAAACTTGCATACATCATGCAAAAATTTCTTTCTTTGATAAGCAGTCAAATTCTCGGGCATTATATCACTTGCCAAGAAGTTGGAAAAGAAGCAAACTAAAGAATTAAGTCATGGATGCTTCCAAGACATTCATTCAGGAAGGCATCATTTTTTTCGAGATCCCCCACCGGTCTACCATTTTCCTCCAACCTACAAAGGTGATCTGGAACTTGATTCTCTCACCCACTTGGTCCTTCACTTCAAAATCAAACTCTTGGAATGATAGGACCCATCTAATAAGCCTTGGTTTAGCATATTTCTTGGTCATCAAATACCGAATTGCAACATGGTTCGTATGCACCATGACTTTAGTCCCTAACAAATAGGCTCAAAACTTTTCAAAAGCAAAAAACACAACAAGTAGTTCTTGTTCCGTCACCATGTATTTTGTTTGAGACTCATTCAAGGTTTTGCTAGCATAGTAGACCAGGTGAATAATCTTATCTTTTCTTTGACCAAGCACAACAACTAAAGCAACAGTACTCGTGTCACACATCAACTCGAATGGTTTTGACCAATTGGGAGCCACAATAATAGAGGCAAAAATGAGTTTGTCCTTCAAACATTTAAATACTTTCATGCATGCATCATCAAAATCAAATTTGGAATCTTTCTCTAACAATCTACACAATGGGCGAGCAACCTTTGAAAAGTCCTTGATGAACCTCCGGCTAAACCCGCATTGACCCAAGAAACTTCTCATGCCTTTAATGGTGGTGGGTGGAGGCAATTGAGATATGACCAATTTTAGGTTGATCCACTTGAATCCCCTTTTCAGAGTTCTTGAGTCCTAAAATGATGCCCTTATATAACATAAAATGGCACTTCTCCTAATTCAATACCAAGTTGGTTTCCTCATACCTTTTCAAAACATCGGCCAAATATGACAAGCAATCTTCAAATAAGTCTCCAACCATGGAGAAATTGTCCATGAAGATCTCCATGGTATCCTCCACCGTGTTAGAAAATATAGCCATCATGCATCTTTGAAAGGTGGTCGGTGCATTACAAAGACTAAACGACATTCTTTTAAAAGCAAATTTGCCATATGGGGAAAGTAAACATGGTATTTTCTTGATCTTCCAGGGCACTAGAGATTTGGTTGTACCCTGAGTACCCATCTAGAATACAATAGTAGGCATGCCCCGTAAGCTTATCTAGCATCTGATCCATAACATAAAGGGGAAAATAATCCTTTTAAGTCCATGAGTTGAGCTTATGATAGTCCATACACACCCGCCATAAGTTCACTGGCCTCAAAGCTATTAACTTGTTTTTATCATTTGGTACCATTGTGATACAACCTTTCTTGGGTAGACATTGAACCGGGCATACCCATGTGCTATCCGAGATGGGAAATATGAATCCCGCATCCAACCATTTAATAATTTCTTTCTTTACCACCTATTCCATCGGTGGATTGAGTCTCCTTTAGTGCTCGATAGATAGAGTACAATCTTATTAAAGGTTGATTTTATGAGTACAAATACCCGGTGGAATCCAAATAATGTCAACAATTTTCCATGCTATGGCCTGAATATGCTTCCTCAACATGGACAATAAGGTTTCCACTTGCCCTTCTTTCAACTTAGCAGAGATAATAACTGGTAGTGTTTCATTTTCACCAAGATAAGCATACTTTAAGTTCGAAGAGAGAGGTTTGAGTTCCAACTTTGGAGATTCAATAATGGATGGTTTAGAGAGAGGAGATTGCTAATTTTTCAAATCTAGATCAAGTTTTTGGGGTTGTAGGTATAGGATCCTAACCCCATTAATGCATCGCATACCTTCTCATAATGTTCAATCTCCAAATATGTGTTCTCATTATTTATTGAGGTTAATTGAGGTATAATTGGAACATATTGACTACATGTAATGAATTGGATAAATCTAAGTTAGTGAGGATAAGGATGGAGTTACTCTTAGGTAATATGAGGGATAAAAATAATATAAATGGATGAAAGTGATATGGACTATTATTATATAAGTTGTAATGCTTCTTTTATGTGATTTTATATTGTGTTTATATGATTAAACCCTGGTCGGCCTATGATACATACCAGTACGTGTTATTTGTACTGATACTACTCTTGCTATATCATTTTTTGGGGTATAGTCTAGTTGCAGGATCAATTGATATTTCTTAGATGATGTGGATAGTGATCTCCAACAACTTCTACTCATCTTATTCCTATAGTGGGAGCTGTGTCTTGTTTTGTCTTTTATTATACTAGAAGCTCTTGTACCTGTTTAGACTAGGTCCTTGGGGTAACTTAAATTTTGTATTTAAGATTTTGTAAAAAAGTTGTATTGAATAAAAGGGTTTTGTTGTTCTAAAGACTTTCACGTGTTTTCTAGTTGGGTGGTAAGGGTTCTCCTATATAAGGGGTTAGAATAGGTGCCCTCACGATTTGGTAAGTTGGGTCATGACAAGTTAGTATTAGAGCCTAAGTTATTGGTCTCCCAGTACAAGAGAAAATGCCAAATATAGTCCTATGAATTGGTGTATTGATGTCCACATCTAATCTTCGGAAAGATATGAGGCATACTAGGAAATTGTTGCACTTCTTTCTTCCCTCTCATACAGTCCGTATGGTTGCTTGTTTGAGTTGATTCTAATTGGTATCTCAACAAGGTAAATGGATGTCACTTGACTTTGTTTAGAAAGACACATGCAATGGAAATTGAAACCGGGAAGATTCCAATTAGTATTTGACCATAAGAGTTGTATATAAAATTTTAGATGATTAACTCGTGGTCATCCAGAATGCGAGTGGAAGTATGTTTAAGGGAATACGAAGGATGACTTACTTGATTATAAGATTTCTCTGAGTTCATGTTATTGTGAATTGTAATTTCTTGGTTAACTCTGAATCCGTGATAGGTAAGTGTTGTAAGTTGCCATGCATTGTTTGGTGTGTGATTTAATTTGACTATGATTGTTGCTTGTCTTGTTGGTAGTAACATAAAGGTTTAAATTGGTGCTAAGGTTAATGGATTTTGATTCTTATGTGAATCGTAGTTGCTTGAATGATTGTGAAATTGTGAAAGGTCATAACTTGGTTATGCGTTAATAGTTAAAGAAATTCTTGTTTTGTTATTTAAGTGGAAAATGGTATGCTAAATGCTGGGGATGGTCTTATCATTAGTAAAATGGTAAGGAAAAAATGGTATATGATTATGGAAACTCTTGTTTCAAGTGGTTGGTACGTGAATAAGTACCATGAAAAAAGGGCTATTATTGCTTGATAATGGAAATTGCGGTAAGAAAATTTGTATGGTAATCCATGATTGTGACTTAAGGAAAATTTGTTTTGGTTTTAAATTTTGTGATAACTTGAAGGTTTAATTGATGACTGGATTATCGGTTAAGTGAATGAAAGGGTGATTATGGTAGCCCTTGGCATGAAAGTTAATTGTTGATGTGAGTGATGTTGTCTATTTGAGGTAACACATATATTTGAACATTAGACTTTATTTGACTCGGTTGTTTTTACTGTTGATTGAATAACTACTTGTATTGTGATGTTAATGTGTAGTTGATGAAGAAATCGTGAGATTATGGTGGAACCAAGTTCCCGGGTATTTGTGAAATTATGGTTGCCTATTAGTGGAAATACTCACCAATGTATTGTTTAACAAAATGACCTGTAATCGGCTGATTATTATTTAACATTGCTGATATGCTTATTTTATGAGAATGATTATTGGCTAATAGTATCTCTTGAAAAAGAGTATAATTGAATAGTTGAGGCTTTTGAAATAAGTTATCTTGATTATGATTGATGATTCTTAGTTGTAGGGTCGAGTGAGGGAGTGGGGATATTAGATGTATTCGTGAATATTCATATCTCTCTTATTGATCATGATAATACTTGGTGGTTATTTCTCCATGAGTGATGGTGATGTGTTTGTTATAGCATTGGTTAGGGTGTAAGTGCCCGGGTAGAGTTTTCCCTAGGATGAGAGTTGGAAAAATCTCAGGCTACGGTGAGTTCCAATGAAAATTCTGTTGTCATGCCTCAGATCTCATCAAGACGGACAGGCACACGATGCCCTAAAGGCCCGAGAGAACCAACTTATAACTTGTGCTTACCATGCATATAACTATGAAAATCATAAAGCTTTAACAAGGATATATAACCTGCAGTGATAAAAGACCGACATAGATAGGCCCAAAACTTATGTACATGGTTTGTCCATTGTTGCCATAACTGTTAAGAGATAAGACACACTGTACTTTATACATTAGTCTACAAAGCCTCTACAAGATAGACAAACTTAGTTTAGGTCGGGATAGGGCCCCGCCTTACCCTTAACTATACAATACCAAAAATATGTACCCAAGACACGGTAAAGCCTCGAATCAACCTAGAGCTCACCAATAGCAGCTGTGTATCCTGTGCTCCTACAGGGGAGGTCTACTAGCTGGAGTACCTATGCCTGCGGCATGAAATGCAACGTCCCCATGAGGGACGTCAGTACAAAAAAATATACTGAATATGTAAGGCATAAAGTAACTGTAAATAAAACAAGTGCTCAATAAAATCAGATATCAATGCATAAAGTGTAGATATGAATAAAATGCCAACTTTTCTTACATTTGTGGAATCATGTACATTACATTCTTTCCTTTACTCTTCTTTACTTTATAATCTTTGTGATACATGTGACCAACTGATCAGTGGTAAAAGAGGCGTCCTATGCTAGGCAATTTAGCCCCTGAGATGCTGCCCTCATAATATATAAACTGGGATCGACCCATGCTAGGCTTTCGCCTTTAGGCTGCCACCCATAAGTACATAAATAGGGATCGACCCATGCTAGGCTTTTGCCCCTAGGCTGCCACCCATACATACGGGTTACTTCATACAGTTTCTTTGTTCTTTGAGATTGTTGGCTTGGTGTTCATAACCATTATTGATCTTGGAATTATAGACCAGTAGTACAAGACACGTTAATATGCACTCAAGGCAGTAACAATGACATAAGGAGCAAATGTAACATCAATTTAATACTTGAGCACTTAACTGATACAATGAATCTCATTTGACTTAAAGAATAACTCATAAAGCTTGTTGTATAGAATAACTTTGTCATGTACTTGGAAGAATAAACACACAGATCTAATAATAACACATACTAAAGAACTTTGACATAATATAGAGCAGGGAAAAGATCGTAAGCTACATTGGAAATTGTATTCTGCCACTATGTATCCCTACTCGAAAGAACACTTAGGAAACTCACTTTGTTGATAGTAGCACAAGTACTAGATTTCATGCTAAAGAAGAGAGAATCAGATAGCCTTACATACCTTGTTGTGCAACTAAGATATTACAATGAATTAAGCTTCCCCCTTTCAGATTATTTTTCTACAATGAAATAAATGGCAACATTAGTAGCTAATTAACTAGTTTTGGCTACTTGATCTCATGAAATTAGTAACCGGGCAGTAAGCTCATAATGGATCAAATCAAGAGGCATTCCACCCCTTCTCTTTTAATCACATCTACATACTATATGACCTTCTCATAAGGTCCCCTGAAAATTCTTAGACTTCACAACATATACCAAAAAATGTGCAAAAGCGTGTAGGCAACAAGTTAACATAGCACCCAATTAAGTGGTGTATCACCAAACCCTCCTTCAATGCTTCAATACAACTTCACACACCCTTTTACAATGTCAACCAATCTGTCCCCAATATATACATGTAAAACAGCTCACAAAACAGTCCCAAACATCCTCCAATACAATAAGAAATATTGAACTCAAGGATTCCAATCACCATCTCATGAGTTTTAGACAAAAACACATACAAAATTCTCAACCAATTTGTATATAAGTAGGGGTGAAGATGGGCAGTAATCTTACCTCAAATTCTGGAACCTTGTCCCCTTAGCTTAGATTCTTCAAGAACTTAAACTCTCCTTCAAACTATAACCAAAGAACAAGAGAATATTTCTTAGAATGTTAGAGAGAGAGGGGTAGCCATCTTTGGAGAATAGATTCTATCCTACACTTCAAACATGGAGAGCATGATTCCATAGAAGGAATAATCTAAACCCATAAGTATTTTCACTTACCTTTTACTTGGAAATAGAGGAACTCTCCAAGAACCCTATTGGAATTTTAGGGCTGCTATAAGGAACTTGAGAGAACATAAGAGAGCCAACTGATTTTTCTAGAGTTAAATTGAGTAAATGAGCTGATCTTATCCCTTTAAAGGGTCCTCCTATTTACCATCTCTCTTTAGTGGGTTTTGGGCCAGAATTTTACTTGTAATTTGTGCCACAATTTTGTCAAAAGGGTCCAAGCACCTGATGCACCTACTTGGCCTTTAAGCTGGTCAAAAAGTCTAGTAGGTGATGCACCTACTTGTCACCTACTAGCTTAATTAAGTCAAGAAAGTATCTCAATTATTTTATTCCATTTTCTGAACCTTAATCCCTTTTGCTTTAACTTAACACTTTACTTTAACCTTAATCCCAAATACCACCTTACTATCTCTAGTTTAAATACTTTCGTCGAGGTTAACTTGGCCGTTTACGTTCTGAAATGAATGGGGCATTACATCACCATCTAATATATATTAAACCATCACTATTCATATAATAAACTTGGTCCCTCACCTATATGACAAGGCTACGTTGAGTTCTATATGAATAGAACTAGTATACACAGAAAACGGGGTGTTTCAACCTCCCCCCTTAGGAACATTCATCCTCGAATGATATCATAGATAACCTCCCAAACCAGTCATGCCTAAGTTAAGTACCACTATTAGATAAATAATACATATAGACTTATACTTACTTGTTAATGCCTCAACTCAACACTTTCACTTTTCTCATCAGACTGAAATAGATGAGGATACTTGGATTTCATTGCTTTTTTCGCTTCCCATGTAACTTCTACTTGTTGGTTCCTCCATAGTACTTTTACAGAAGCTACTTTTTATTTCTTGACTTCCTAACTTGTTGATCCAGAATAACAATGGGTACTTATTCATAAATGAGATCTCCCGTAAGTTATACATCTTCAGTAGGAGTGATATGGGATTGGTCACCTATACACTTTCAAAGCATCGAGACATGAAACACCGGGTGAACTGTTGCAAGCTCTTGGGGTAGCTCTAACTCATATGCAACTTGGCCAACTCTCCGAATAATCTTATATGGTCCTATATAGTGCGGACTCAACTTTCCTCTTTTATCAAATCTCATCACCCCTTTCGTTGGTGACACCTTCAAGAATACCTAATCTCCTATAGCAAACTCCAGCCCTCTTCTTCTAATATCTGTATATTATTTGTGTCAACTTTGAGCCGTTGCTAGCCACTATTGTATCACCTTAACTTTTTCCATTGCTTGATAAACAAGATCTGGCCCAAATAAGGCAGTTTCACCCACTTCAAACCAGCCGATTTGTGATATGCACTTCCTCCCATATAAAGCTTCATAAGGCACCATTTTGATACTTGAATGGTAGCTATTGTTGTAAGCAAACTCAATAAGAGGCAAATGGTCATCCCAACTACCTTTGAAGTCTAATACATAAGCTCGCAACATATCCTCAAGTGTTTGGATTGTACGTTCTGCCTGACCATCCGTTTGAGGGTGAAAGGCTGCACTTAAATTCACTTGTGTCCCCAAACTATTATTTCATTGATCTCCCCTATCAGATATAATAGAGATTGGGACTCTATGTAGCCGAACTATCTCTTTAATGTACAACTTTGCATACTCTTCAACTGTATAAGTAGTCTTGGCCGACAAGAAATGTGCTATGAGTCTATCAACTATTACCCATATGGAATCAAATTTCCGAAATGAGTGGGGCAAACTAGTGATTAAATCCATGTTGATCATGTCCTACTTCCAAATTGGAAGATCAATATGTTGCATATAATGTCCGAGCTTTTGGTGCTCCACTTTAACTTGTTGACAATTTGGACATTGAGCAACAAATTTTAAAATGTTCTTCTTCATGTCACTCTACCAATACACTCCTTTCAAGCCATTATACATTTTAGTTGAGCCTGGATGGATAGAATATCTTGAATGATGTGCTTCTATAATAATTCTTTTCCTTAGTCCATCTACATTAGGTACACATAACCTGTTTTGGCACCGGAGTACATCTTGCGTGAGCTCAAATGCCCTTGTCACACCTTGTCGTAGATTCTCCTTAAGCTGTAATAGAATAGGATCTTTATATTGCTTCTCTTTTACTTCAGCTACTAATGAAGATTCTGCCTCATTTTGCATAATAATCCCTTCATCTGGAGATTCAAGAAGGAGAACCCCCAAACTAGCTAGTTGGTATAGATCCTTAGCTATTCTTTGTCTTTCCATGGACTGCCCATAGGTGTTTGCCATTGTCTTATGACTTAAAGCATCGTCTACCACATTTGCTTTCCCCGGATGATACAAGATATCAACATTATAATCTTTTAATAACTCAAGCCATCTTCGCTGCCTCATATTTAGATCCTTCTTCTTAAAGATATATTGAAAACTCTTATCGTCAGTATATATGTCAACATGAACCCCATACAAGTAGTGGCGCCGTATCTTCAAAGCAAATACAACCGCTGCTAGCTCTAGATCATGGGTTGGATAATTTTTCTCATGTGGCCGCAACTGTCTTGAGGCATAAGCTATTACTTTACCATGCTGTATAAATACACATCCTAAGCCCACTCCCTAAGCATCACAATACACTGCATACCCTTCTGTGCCTTCAGGAAGTACCAATATAGGTGTAGAAGTCAACTTATTCTTCATCTCTTGGAAGCTTCATTCGCATGCATTGCTCCATTGGAACTTGGCTGCCTTGTGTGTTAGCTTTGTTAAGGGTGCAAAAATAGAAGAAAATCCTTCAACAAACCTTCTATAATAACCTGCCAACCCAAGAAAACTATGGACCTCCATAAGTGTTGTAGGTCTTGGCCAGTTCTTCACGGCTTCTATCTTTTGAGCATCAATCCTTATTCCTTCATCGGAGACAATATGACCCAAGAATGCCACAGATTTTAACTAAAACTCACATTTAGAAAACTTTGCATATAAATTACGATCACGAAAAATCTGTAACACCTGCCGCAAGTGATTAGCATGGCCCTCTTTCGATCTTGAATAGACCAAGATATCATCTATGAATACAATCACAAACACATCCAAGAATGGCTTGTACACCCTATTCATCAAATCCATAAAAGCTGCCATTGCATTTTTTAGCCAAAATGACATAACTAAAAACTCAAAATGACCATACCGTGTTAGAAAAGCTGTCTTGGGTATATATTTCTCCTTGACCCTCACTTGGTGATAACCCGACCTCAAGTCAATCTTTGAGAAACACTTAGGACCCTGTAACTGATCAAACAAATCATCAATCCTAGGGAGGGGATATTTGTTCTTAATTGTCACCTTCAATTCTCGTAATTCTGCAGGGGCCATTCTATACAGAGGGATGGAGATAGGTTGAGTACCTAGAATCACATCAATACAAAATTCTACTTCTCGTTCTGGAGGCAAACCTGGAAGCTCTTTGGGAAATACATCAGGAATTTCATTTACCACTGGAATAGATTGAAGATCTAGTGGCTCCGCATCTACATCTCTCACTCTCACTAGATGACTTATGTACCCTTTGGACATCATCTTCTTTGCCTTAAGATAAGAAATAAACTTACCTCTTGGCGCCCCAATACTACCTCTCCATTCAAGGACTGCCTCTTTTGGAAAATGGAAATGAACCCTCTAAGCTCGGCAATCTACCGTGGCATAACAAGAAGCCAACCAATCCATACCCATTATAACATCAAAATATACCATTTCTAGCTCAACAAGGTCAGCCAATGTATCATGATCACAAACAGTTACTATGCAATTATGATAGACTTTTCTAGCTATAATATAATCGCCAACTGGCGTAGACACCTCAAATGGTTTAACCAATAGTTCTGGTGTTCTTTCAAATTTTCCAGCAATCAATGGAGTAATATATGATAGTGTAGATCTCGAATCAATTAATGCATATACATTATGTGAAAAGATGGACACTGTACCTGTAACCATATCGGGTGAAGTCTCCAAATTCTGTCGATCCGCTAGAGCATATGTATGATTCTGAACTCCGCTGAACTAGCTACTCCTCTACCATCTCTACCACGATCCGTGGGAACCTATGGCCCTCTACCTAAAGAAGGAACCGATGATGATGATGCAACAATCGATCTAGAAGGTTATGCCATGCCATCCATGTCCCTTTGAGGACAATTTCTCATCATGTGTCCCGGTGTACCACACCAAAATCAAGCATCTGTACCAAGACAACATATACCTGAATGATTTCTTCCACATTTTCAACAAGACTGTCTAGGAGGTCTTGATTGGCTTGTACTTCCCTACTCTTGGTACCCTGCTATTTGTGAGCCTTGACTCTCACTTGTTTGCTTAAATTGATTACCCCTAGACCCTTGAAACCGAGGTGGAGAGCTAGCTGTAGAGTAGGAAGATGATGGCCTAGGCGGTCTATTAGGAAACCGAGGCCTAAACTCATCTTGGGATGACACATACTGCCTCATAGATCTGGACCTCTTGGAATGCCCTCTTTCCTACTCTTGTGTTCTTCTCCTTTGCGTTTGATCCTCCATCTTTTTTGCAAAAGCTTGTATCTTTGTTATATCCATGTCTTTGTTTAAAGCACCAATAGTACAATCCCCAATCCACGTAATGATAAACTCTACCCTCCATAGTAGCTACTACATTAGGAGCGTACCTGGCCAAAGAATTAAACTTGAGACTATACTCTCTCACGCTCATATTCTCTTGGTGAAGATTTAAGAACTGAGTTGCATGGGCCTTTCGGATCTCCAATGGCAGATAATGGTCAAGGAATGCCTTTTTAAACTCTTTCCATTTAGCTGAAGGTGCATTTGTACCTCTAGATTGTTTCCAAGCTTCGTACCATAGTATATCCACACCCTTTAATCTATATGCTGCCAGCTCAAGTGCTTCCTTACCAGATACATGCATAATATCTAAGGTCCTTTGGATTTGATCAATAAAGTCTTGCGGATCTTCATTAGGATCTGACCCGGTGAATAATAAAGGGTCCAAATTAAGGAAATCATGTATCCGCACACTAACTGCCCTATTTATACCACTAGTACCTGCAATTAGACCTACTTGCACATGTGCTTGACCAACAAGTATACGAGTCAACAATTGGACCGCATTCTTTAAATCTTGGTCAATAGCATTAACGGGTCATTCTTGGGGTGCTGCTGCCCTTCTTAGCTCTTCTGGAGATGGAGGAGTGGAGGAAGTTCATGATAGAGACACATCTTGAGCCTCACTTTGATTAGCTCATCTAGGTGGTGATTTGCTAGTACCTTCTCCAGTAGCCACATCTAGTTGCTTACCTGTACTCTTACTTCTCCTTGTAACTTTCATTTTTGCTATAATGAAAATAATTCAAAGGTTAGATATGATAAACCTACAACATTGGCTCTATCGCACGATCTAAGATATAAAGAAAAAGAGACAACTCCTAAATGTCCCATAGCCTCCTGTTTATAGATGTGGTGCACAACACACCCATAAACAAGACTCTACATAGACACGGCTTTGTAGACTCCCTAGGATGACCTGCTCTGATACCACTATTGTCACGCCTCGGATCTCATCAAGACGGACAGACACCCGATGACCTAAAGGCCAAGAGAACCAACTTATAACTTGTGCTTACCATGCATATAACTATGACAATCATAAAGTGTTAACAAGGATATATAAGCTCTAGTGATAAAAGACCGAAATAGATAGGTCCAAAACTTATGTACATGGTTTGGCCATTGAGGCCATAACTGTTAAGAGATAAGACTCACTGTACTTTATACAATAGTCTACAAAGCCACTACAAGATAGACAAACTTAGTTTAGGTCGGGACAGGGCCCCGTCTTACCCTTAGCTATACAATACCAAAAATATGTACCCAAGACACGGTAAAGCCCCGAATCAACCTAGAGCTCAATAAAATTAGATATCAATGCATAAAGTGTAGATAGGAATAAAAAGCCACCTTTTCTTACATTTGTGGAATCATGTACATTACATTCTTTCCTTTACTCTTCTTTACTTTATAATCTTTGTGATACAAATGACCAACTGATCAGTGGTAAAAGAGGCATCCCATGCTAGGCAATTTAGCCACTGAGATACTGCCCTCATAATATATAAATTGAGATCAACTCATGCTAGGCTTTCGCTTTTAGGCTGCCACCCATAAGTACATAAATATGGATCAACCCATGTTAGGCTTTCGCCCCTAGGCTGCCACCCATACATACAGGTTACTTCATATAGTTTCTTTGTTCTTTGAGATTGTTGCCTTGGTGGTCATAACCATTATTGATCTCGGAACTATAGACTAGTAGTACAAGACACATGAATATGCACTTAAGGCAGTAACAATGACATAAGGAGCAAATGTAACATCAATGTAATACTTGAGCACTTAACTGATACAATGAACCTCATTTGACTTAAAGAATAACTCATAAAGCTTGTTGTATAGAATACCTTTGTCATGTACTTGGATGAATAAACACGCAGATCTAATAATAACACATACTAAAGTACTTTGACACAATATAGAGCAGGGAAAAGATCATAAGCTACATTGGAAATTGTATTCTTCCACTATGTATCCTTACTCGAAAAAACACTTAGGAAACTCACTTTGTTGATAGTAGCACAAGTACTAGATTTCATGCCAAAGAATAGAGAATCGGATAGCCTTACATACCTTGTTGTGCAACTCAGATATTACAACGAATTAAGCTTCCCCCTTTCAGATTATTTATCTACAATGAAATAAGTGGCAAAACTAGTATTAGTAGCTAATTAACCAGTTTGGGCTACTTGATCTCATTAAATTAATAATCGGGTAGTAAGATCGTAACGGATCAAATCAAGAGGCATTCCACCCCTTCTCTTTTAATCACATCTACAAACTATATGACCTTCTCATAAGGTCCCCTAAAACTTCTCGGACTTCACAACATATACCAATAATGTGCAAAAGCGTGCAGGCAGCAAGTTAACATAACACCCAATTAAGTGGTGTATCCCCAAACCCTCCTTCCATACTTTAATACAACTTCACACACTTTTTTACAAGGTCAACCAAACTGTTCCCAATATATATATGTAAAACAGCTCACAAAACAGTCCCAAACATCCTCCAATACAATAAGAAATATTAAACTCAAGGATTCCAATCACCATCTCATGAGTTTTAGACATAAACACATACAAAATTCTCAACCAATTTGTATATAAGGAGGAGTGAAGATGGGCAGTAATCTTACCTCAAATTCTGGAACCTTATCCCCTTAGCTTAGATTCTTCAAGAACTTAAACTCTCCTTCAAACTAAAACCAAAGAACAAGAGAAGATTTTTTGGAATGTTAGAGAGAGAGGGGTAGCCATCTTTGGAGAATAGATTCTATCCTACACTTCAAACATGGAGAGCATGATTCCATAAGATTCCATAGAAGGAATAAGATAAACCCATAAATATTTCCACTTACCTTTTACTTGAAAAGAGATGAACTCTCCAAGAACCCTATTGGAATTTTAGGGCTGCTATAAGGAACTTGAGAGAATACAGGAGAGCCGACTGATTTTTCTAGAGTTCAATTGAGTAAATGAGCTGATCTTATCCCTTTAAAGGGTCCTCCTATTTACCATCTCTCTTTAGTGGGTTTTGGGCTAGAAGTTTACTTTTAATTTGGGCCACAATTTGGTCAAAAAGGTCCAAGCACCTGATGCACCTACTTGGCCTTTAAGCTGGTCAAAAAGTCTAGTAGGTGATGCAGCTACTTGTTACCTACTAGCTTAATTAAGTCAAGCAAGCATATCAATAGTTTTATTCCATTTTCAGAACCTTAATCCCTATTGCTTTAACTTAACACTTTACTTTAACCTTAAGCCCAAATACCACCTTACTATCTCGAGTTTAAATAATTTCATCGAGGTTAACTTGGCTGTTTACCTTCTTACATGAACGGGGAATTACATCACCATCTAATATATATTAAACCATCACTATTCAAATAAGAAACTTGGTTCCTCACCTATACGACAAGGCTACACCGAGTTCTATATGAATAGAACTAGTATACCCAGAATATGGGGTATTTCATTTGTGTTGTGTGGTTTAGAGATATTTAGTGTCTCAAGGTGTAATATTTGATAAAATTAAGGTGATATCATGATATGTGAGGGACATAGTATCCCATAAAACTTTTGGAATGGAGTTCAGGTTAGTAGAACTTTGAATATAGTGTTTAACGTAAAGGGGTTAGTCCGAGATGTTAAAATCTGAGTATTATGTGGTAAAAATGGCAAAACAAGGAACAATTCCAAGTTTCTATCTCGCCAATCTTGCCATAGCAGGAGGTAGGTCGCTACCACGGTGCTGCTATAGCGGGAATTGGGTCGCTATAGTGCTTAATGTAGTAATTTTTCAGTTTTCTCTGATTTTAGATGTTATCTCATCATGAACTCTCAAGATTTAGCTCCGCATCTTCTTGTCTTGAAAAGCCTCAATAGAGAGGCCAAGTATAAAATGTAGTTTAGTTTATAAACGATGGCTACTGGGTAAGTAAGGTGCAACATAATCAACTCTAGGAGTAGTGTCCTTCTAATTCTAACCTCGTGCTTCTCTTCACCCGATGCCCATTCGGGGAAGAACGAATGGTATATTGGTATTTATTGTAATGACCGGTTCCATCATTACTAAAAATATCTTTGGTAAAGGTATACAAATCTTATTCTTCATGGGTGTTAGGATCAATTCCTTGGTATGTGAGTGCATTAGTTATAAATTAAGGTCATACAATGCCCCAAGGACAAAGTTAAGTTAAAAGTGTCCTTACCGATTTAGTTTCGGGCTAAGTTTAAACTAGGGTCAACTTTAAACAAGCACTCCTCCTAGAATATAAAAAGTTACTGGGGTCCAATACCCACCAAATTAAAGATCTCTGAGTCTTCTTTCCAATGCACTCAACTGCTCATTAATCCGCTTCCCGAGTAAGAACTTATGAAAATTTTACTGAAGACTATCTGAGTTGAAAAAATGAGGTTGCCGTAACGGGTTCAGGTTGCTATAGCAGGAATCTTCCCTTTATAGTAGGACAACAATAGTTTATAAGCTTATTTTGATGGATTTCAGTCCATATAATATACATCTTCTGAATCATTGCATTTTGGTGTTTATAACACCAATTGTGCAACATATAATCAATCAAACTTAGACGCTCCAATTATATGAACCAGAAAAGAGGGATAATAATCAACCCCACAATCATTGGGAACATATCATGTAGATTGAAAAACTCTAAAATCTACGTGTTGATGATCCCCCTATGACCTATAAGTATAAGCCTTCTAATGCACACATTCACAGTAACATATTCTATAAGACATGTAACTTGTAAACCATGTACATTCCTTTCTTATACATCATATAACGTATGAACAAATATTTTGTGTATATCTATCAATAGGAATTTATTTTACACGTAATCTGTAAGTAGGTGATCTAGAACACATATAACATACAACCTTCTAGCCAGTGATACATATAATTTGTAAGTAGGCTTAATAATCAAGTAAACCTGCGTGTAGAAACTTAATCTCGACAATTGATAAATAGATTTTTTTTTTGACAAACTAGCATATAAACACTATGGCTAACAAATAAAACTCAATAGACCAGCAATAAGAGCTACTCTTATATAGGCTCAACTAGGGCTCACATCATTATTTATTATTCTCGTAAGGGCACACTTAATTGGATTAATCTACTCTTTCTGACTATCCCTTTATTGCATGAATATATACTCTAAGTTCACTTGCTAATTTATGACTCGGTCTCTAAGGAGACCAACTGTCTCCCCAAAAAGATCAACTAACTAGGCTGAGGATTACATATAGGTTTCTAATCACAAGAGAGGTACTTCTTATGAAATGGCTTGTACCTGAAACCTATGATACCCGTTCTGGGGAAAAAGTCAAACAATCTTTAGAAGACTTTAAAATACTTCATGAAAATATAGAGGAATGCCTTCCTCTCATGCAGCAACAATGTAAAGTAACGAACAAACCTTAATCACCTAAAGGATATGAACTATTATAACAAGGTATCTGCCACTATCATATAAGTTCTTATAAAATAAACACGCATAATCCTCCTTTTAGGGAGGACTCAAAGCTGAAGACACCTCATGAACTCGACCTCTAAAATAGTATAAAGTAATAGACATTGCAGTAATGTAGAGGTTGGTTCCTTACGTATATGCGTACTTCCTTTTTACAACCTTAGAAGCTGTAAACACTTATCAACTTCGAATTAACAAGCTTGCAAATAATTGAGACTATTGATAATTCTTATCATATCAAATGCAAAGACTCAGCTAGAGCATCCACTAAAAACCATACTCTATCATACGAATAAATAATTATGACAAGTATTTTGGAACCTTTTTAAGAAATCATTGTTGCAAAGTTCATGTCAAGAGGAGTGCCTATATATTTCATCACCTCATATAATCTGTAGAAGATAGTCAGACTCTGTATTAAAGTAAATGTCATGTACTCAAGGTTTCACATAACATGTAAATTGTAGACAGAAAATCTGTAGCGTACGTAATTTGTAAATTGCTAACTCTTAAAGGGAACTTAGCAAACTTGCTGGTAATCTCATGAAAACAATAGCATGTATCATGAAACCTATGACACATGTAGTCTTACCACAGTGCACTACGACACTTGATCAGGTATAATCTTGGCGATTTGTTGTCATGGACATCTAATGCCCTTGCCAGCTGTGGAGCATTTAATGGGGCTATATTACTCATGATTGTAATCTCTAATCACATCTTACGTAAGTTGATATGCAATATACATGCATTTCTTTTACTAGAAAATACTTTTACAAGTACGTAATCTATAACACATAGTTTCTGACTCTTTAATTACTTAAATATGGGGGGCCTCCATCGCCTCTTGTAACTATATGTTACCTCATGACTCCACCTAGTCATAATACATAATTTACATTGTATCTTGCATGCAGGTCATCATGGAGCATATAGGAATTTTTGTATAATCTATCCTGCATGTACTTAACTAACCTGACATGTTACCTTTTCTATGACTGATTTACTCATAACACTAACTTATACAATAGCCGTTCTAACAAAAGAAGCAAATATCATGCAATTGAAAAACTTTATAGCCAGTGATATGTATCGGCTAAGTTGTAAAGCAAGAAACACATTAATAGACAAACTTTAAAGCACGTATCATGCCACTGGTGAACTATAAAATACATACTGCATACGAACTTATGGTAACTGAATCCAATAAATAATTGATGCCCTTGAAACTTATGCAATCACTTTTCTTCTCTTTAAAAAAATGATGCCCTAGCTGAAAGTTTTTATTTCATTTTTTTATAATTACTCAACTCAAATAATTTTGATATCCTACTATTAATTTCAAAGTCAATCATCACTTATTCAAAACATTTATCTGCGACCATATCACCTGTTATTCATGATATTTTCATCAACCTTAACCACGTCCAGCCCCTTAATTTTTTTTTAGTAACTCTAACTTATGGTAGACAACAATTCCTGCTAAACTTTGGTAGTACAACATAAAAGGGATAATCTATACATATATATTTTCTCATACAATAATTTCAAAATACTTAGCTTTGAGCTTGATACGATGGGTGTAATGACCCTTTCGGTCATTCTCGCGTTTACACTTTTCTTGTACTGTTAGAGCTTGCATGTAGTACCCCCAAGTCATTTATGGCTTGCTAAGACTGGTGGTTTAGGGCCCTGGCAATTCGTTTTGTTGTTATAGCCGTTTCCTTATTTTAGAGATTAAGCTTAGGAATTCGTTGACTTTGGTCAACATTCTTGGTAAACACACTTGAAATTGAATTCTGAAAGTTTTGTTAGCTTTGGAGCATGGACTTTAGTCAAGATAGACCCTTGGTTATGGTCTGGAAGCTTTCGGGTCAGTTCTGTGTTGGTTTGTGTGTTTTCTAGCCAGTTGAACTTGGAAGTTTTACTTTGGTTAACATTTGGAGAAGACAACCTCAGATGGAAATTCCGTCAATGCTGTTAGTTCTGTAATGTTGACTTTGGGCTATAAGGACCTTTGGTTTGGGTCCCGAGGCTTCTGAACTTATTTTTGGTTATTTAGTTTTGTTTAGGCTTAAGGTTGGTTTTTGGGCATTGGGCCCACTTTTCATTAAGCCGACCTCGGTTGGGTTTTCCTTCTATTCTGTTGAGTCTGGAATGCTGTTTTGGTACATTTCATAGCTTGTTTATGCATGCAGGGTGCCGGATGAGCCATGTGGTCCCACCCCAGGACTTTTTCCCTTTTAAAATTTCTGCAGTTGGCTGTTGAAGGTACATGCCTCAGACCTTAATCATAATTACGAAGCCCTTTCACGTGCCTGTGGTGAAGGTCCTGTGGACCTAGTAAATTTCCTCTATGCAATTATGAGCTCCTCTCTCATGACTGCAATGTTGTCCCTTCTTTCTTGCTCTATGTGATCGCGAGAATCCTCCTTGCGACCGCGATGAAGTCTTCCCTGCCTTGTTTTTTGCGACCGCGTGGGGTTCTTTTGGGATCATGATGAAGGACCCCTGGGCAGTATATAAGCTTTCCACTTCATCTTCTTCACTTTAGCATCCGGTTCCACCATTGTTTTTAGCTCCAAACTCACCTGAGCTCGTAATTGCTTCAATTCTTCGTGCTGGGGTGTAAATTTCCTTGGCCTTGATCGTTCCTCCATCACTATTGGTAAGTGTTATCCGCCTAATTTCATTAAATTTGCATCCTTGATTCCTATATTGTTTTTGTAGTTGGCTGGCTGGTTTGAGCCTTTTCCCTTGGTTGAATTCCTTTAATACTCTGAGTATGCACTCACGGGAGTGTGGTGCTCATTGTATGTTCTTTCATTTCCGTCTTTGAGTTGCGGGGCCCACGGGCTTGCTGGTAACCCAAATTTTGACCCAGTTATTATATAGCGATAGGAGTATCATTAGCCTCATTTTGATGTGTTATTTATGATTATGACACTTTGATTATAGTTTGGAGCTTCTCGGAGCGGTTCAGGATTGTAAATTATCATTCTAGTAGCTTATCGTTGGACAACATGAAGGTTATGGTTTAAATTCTCTAGACGTTTCATATATAGATAAAATTGTACTAATTGGCATCCTTGGGTTGGGTTTATTAGCTTGGTATCACCGACTTTGACCGCTTCTTCATGTCTGACTCATTTTTGTTTCTCCGATATTTATAGTATTTGTTATAGATGATATTATCACCCTTGTGGTCCTGTGAGGCCTTGTATTGATTCTGGAACATAGATGGTGGGTTATTGGGAATGTCTGTGAGTCTCTAACATTGTTATTATTGATATAGAGCTGGCTATCTGTGCTGTAGAATGATTGAAGCCTGTGCAGAGCCAATAGGTTGATTGTGAGCCGTTGGGCTATTGATTGTGATTGAGCATGCCATTATCATGTATATAAATGGATTTCTACTTGATTTTACTATGATTTTGGCCTTGGGCCGACCTTATAGGATTTTCTAAATCTTTCATGGCCTCGGAAGCCTATTTTCGGTAAAAATAATTATGAATTGGTTTGGTACTGTTTTAATGGATCTTCTTGGGGTAAGAAAGGTTAAAAGAGAAATTTATCATAGTTTTCCTACTTATACTAGACCCAGTTGAGCCGAGGTGCTAGACTTGTTTCGTTATTGATGAGAAATGATATTGGACTCGGTAAAGTCAAGCATTGGACTTGATTTACTACTGTTTTAGACCTGGATACGCCCGAGCACACTTGAAGGGTTTTTTTGAGACTTATTTCATTGATTTAGACCTGGATAGGATCCAGGCATGCAATTTTGAGATTTGGTTACTAGTTTGGATCTGTTGACACTCCGGGCTGTTATATCGAGGTTTGAGATTTAGTAGTTGGTCTACGAGTAGACCACCATGGACCCTGTCATTTTTGACCAAGTGCTATGGGCCGAGAGTGACCGGACGGGGGTGTACAGTGGAGTAGGGGTACTCAGGGGAATCCCTTTCATGGATCCTGCTTTATTGGACCTTTGGGGTACCGGAAGGGGTATCATACGACACTACTATCACACTTAGTTCAGCATATCATATCATACCATTCTTTGTGTGAGGTTCCACCCTTGTTTGCTATTTGCTGAATGTACGCTCTGGTAGTATGGGATGCCGGAGGGTTTGTCTTTACTTGCTTGTTTTCCTCAGGTGTATGGGCGCCTGTGGGACTGTAGGTTGACTTATTGTCACTCTATCGTGATATTGATTTCTATTATGGTTGTATATGAGATTAGATATTGATAAAGTTGTTCTTGGGGTACCGGTTGATATGTTCTTGACTTGAGATTAGTATGCTTAGTTTGATTATTAAATCTTGTTTTTGAGCATGAATATCTTTATTCTTCTTCTTCTTTCTCTTTTCACTTGAGGTTACTGGTATACATCTTCTGATGCAGATCCTAGTATGGGCCATCGCCGTTTGCTCGTGGAGACTCGTGCGTGGAATTTTGGACCATTTAAGACTGAGGATGATCTCTTGGCGACCAGAGCTTAGCTTTTAGTTTATCTTTTGTATCATGTACTCTATTACTATTTGGAGACATCTGTATATATTGTTTTGGATCTTTTGTACCCCATTGATGTAGTTCTGTCTCTATACTATGATACCAAATCTTTTGGGTTGGTTTAGGTTCCGTATATATGTTATATATATTCCTATTGTTCACTTTCTTTCCTTATTGCCCTTGCTTCTACATTTTCTTATTGTTCTTCTGCTTGCTTGCTAGTTAGTAGCCCATTACTAACCGTTCTAGGCTACGGGGGTTGGTTAGCCTACTGAGGGGTGGTAGGTGCTATTATGACCGAGAAATCGAGTCGAGGAGCTTGGTATCAAAGCTAGGTTCACCGATGTCATCGGTATAGGAGCTAATATCTAGTAGAGTCCTGCGGATTGGGGTGGTGACATCCGTACTCAATCTTTCAGAGGCTATAGTGACATCTTAGGAAACATGACTCTCTTATTTCTTCTATCTCGTGTGTAATATCCTTGGAAGTTCTTGAAATCTCACTTGTTCTAGTTCACTCTTCCGTAGATGGTTTGTAGGTGGTCATCAGATTCTGGTAGAGGAGAGCCTTCGACCCCTGCACCTCTGACTCCTGTTAGGGGCTGGGGTGGTCGCAAGTGTAGGGGAAAAGGTCACCCCCGAGAAGCGACACCTGCTAGAGGTGCTAGAGTTGAGATAGATCCCAAGCATGATTATGAGCCAGAGTTCATTCCCGAGTAGAAATATGTGGACTCGGGGATAGCCCAAGTGCCACCAGCTCTAGTGCCAACTTCAGCACCAGTTTCTGTGCCAGCTTCTGTGTCATCCCCAACTCAGTCTTCAGATATTCAGGGTTTACTTCTACAACTTTTGGGTATGATTGGAGAGCGACCTTGTGAGGTAGCACATGCATCCGCTCAGGGGACAACCCTGGGTATTCAGAGTTCAGGAGCGCAGGCAGCTAGTGCGGCTCCCCGTGCTAAGGATATTCTAGTTCTAGCTATTGCACAGACTCTTTCTCCTCGCCTAATTATGACAAAGATAGAGCAGAAGGCATTGGGCAGATTTTTGAGGTTAGCACCACTGAGGTTTTCTGGTGCACCGGGTCAGGATCCACATGACTTCATTACTACTTGTGAGGAGATGTTACATCACTTGGGTTTGTTAGAGATTCACGGGGTCAGATATACTACTTATCAGCTGGAGGGTCCAGCGAAGTTATTGTGGAGGGCGTAGGTTGCTTGCAGACCTTGTACATCACCTCCGTTGCCTTGGTCTGAGTTCTATGAATCCTTAATGGCCAATTTCTTACCTCAGAGTGATCGCGAGCATCACATGGAGCAGTTCACTAGGCTTTCGTAGGGATCCATGTCTATATCTTAGTACGAGACTCTCTTACATCATCTTGCTCTAGTTGGAGCTATGATCATTCCTATTGAGTCGGACAGGATTCAAAAATTTGTTTGGGGTTTGCGGATAGAGCTTAGACAGCCAGCTGAGATATTAGTTACCAGTGGTCGATCATTTTAGGATATCGTAGACTATGTTTGTACTATAGAGGACCTGCACCGTCATGATCTGAGGGCCAGAGATAAGAGGCCTCATCATCAGGGTAGCTACAGTGGTTCTCTTTATGGTAGTAGAGGTTCAGGCCAGTAGGGACAGGGTTATCATCCACACTAGCAACAGGGTTAGTCCAGTTGGCCAGTTCAGGCTTCGCTTCAAACTTCGAGTAGTTCTCAGTTTGAGCAGGGTCACTCTTCCAGGGGTGTAGCTTCTAGGGCATCAGACCATGGTGGCCATACAGGTTCTACTGGTTCATCTCAACAGTTCAGGCCATCAGGGCCTTGCTATGATTATGGTGTGGTTGGATTTAGTGCACAAGTCATCGAATCCCTTAATTTGGTTCAGGAGTCTCGACGACAAGTTGTTCCTACAGTTGTTCATGCACATCATTATTCTAGTGATTGCCCCTAGTGGGGTACAGTTCAGTCAGCCGCTTAGCCGACCAAGCCTTTGCGAGCAGTTCAGCCACTAGTTAGAGGAGGTGGTGGTCAGGCTAGAGGTGGTGCCCTATATGGCAGAGCAGGTGGTAGGGATGATAGTCAGGCAGGTGGAGGTCATCGTCATTTCTATGTAGTCCCTGGGAGACCAGAGGCAGAGGCCTCAGATGCTGTGATTATAGGTACAATTTTTGTATGCCATCAGCCAACTATGGCTTTATTTGATCCTGGATCCACTTGTTAGTATATATTTGCCTACTTTGTGCCTTGTTTGGGGTTATCCAGTGAGCCGTTATCTGTGCTTTTATCTGTTTCAACCCCAGTAGGAGATTCTTTAGTAGTGGATCGGATTGTGAGATCCTATATGATTTCTGTTAGTGATTTTGAGACTTGGGGTGATTTGATGATCCTTGATATGTTAGATTTTGATGTGATACTGGGCATGGACTTGATATCCCCTCACCATGCAGTTTTGGATTGTTATGCCAAGACCATTACCATAGCCGTGCCCGGTGTATCTCGATTATGTGGCAGGGTTCTGTTAGCCGCACACTGTCTGGGATTATCTCTTGTCTTCGAGCTAGGAAGTTGATTTCTCGTGGGTGTTTATCTTATGTAGCATATGTCGAAGATGCTAGTGCTGACCCTTCTTCTCCTGAGTCCATTCCTGTAACACTCTAGAACTCCCTAGCCTCTACTCAGTTTATAAAACCCAAAAAAAATAAATTTTCAACTGTCAGCCAGAAACCACGAGTCATGGAAGTTTCCACGAGTCGTGGGCTGTGCCTGTGGAATTAGATCAGAGGTTTGACTTTTCCTATGAGAACCAACGATTGGTTACATGAATCGTGGAACAGTCCACGAGTTGTGGAATGCAACCGTGGAACTCAAAGAAAGGCCAGCCAAGTTGGGTTCAAGACCACGAGTCAGAATCACGAACAGTGGAATGATCCATGAGTCATGGATTCCACTCGTGGGACTCAGACCTGAGACCCAACTGTTCCTCAGGAACTATGACTGGGTTCCACGAACCATGTGTAGTTCCACAAGTCGTGAACCCAAGTCGTGGAACTCAGACCCGCAGCCAGAGAAAAGGGTCCAGGAACTATGATAGGGTTCCATGAGCCGTGGAAGCTTCCGCGACTCATGGAACCCATCCGTAGAACTGAGTCGCAATTTTTCCAGCAGAATTTTTTCATTTTCCCAGGGGCATTTTGGACTTTTCCTTTCCTTTTTAAGGCCTATGCTATTTCATTTTAGTTATTGTAAGCCTAAATAATTATCCAAAAACTACCTAAATAACCTATTCTCCTAAAAATCATCAGACTTAGAAAGAAAAGGGGAAAAAGAGGCGACAGTTTTCTCTCAAGAACAAGCAAGAGGTCTTCTTCAAGCTCAGCCCTAAACCCAAAGATTTCCTCCATAGATTCTTCTCCAGGTATGTGGAATATAACTAGTGGGTTCCTTTCACCCATTAGGTCTCTAGAATTCAATTAGTTCTTCAGTTCTCCATGGAATATTCAGACCTAGGGTTCCTAAATTTTAAAGATTCCTTTCAATTTAGATGCTATTGTTTAAATGATATTTATTTCATGTTTCTTGGAGAAGTAGCATAGTCATACGTATAGAACTCAGTAACCCTAGCTTGTCTTAATTTCAGTATTCATAAATTATACTTTCTAGGCACATATTCAGATAATTATGCTTCAGAACTAGAATTCCATCAGTTTCAGTATATATATATATATGTGATTCTCAGATAATTGTCAATATTGAGCTATCCAGTGTTTCAACTTGCATTTCATTGCTTATATTTTCATTGGGAGTAGACTTAGTACCGAGTGGATGATGGAATAAAGGCTTAGCTGTCAGATTAGGCTAAGACCTTTAGTAGTAGTCCCCCAAATGCCAGAACTACGGCGCCACCGTAGGTATAAAGAGGGGCCAGGTGTCAGATTAGGCTGCAAACCTTTGTCCCTTGTGGACATTAGTTTAGTGGATCCATGTCAGCTTTGTTCGTACCCTTGGCACGGTATGAGCACCCTCCCATCCAGTTATAGGTAGGCCCAATAGTTGGCTCAGCTTGGGGTAATTCGGTTAACAGTATCTCCCACATTCAGATTCATGTTTCATTGACCATGTACTCAGTATCTGCTTCAGTATTCAGTTCAACATATTATATTCATGTTAGTACTTGGTCATTGTATCCATCTTAGCTTTCAATTTATGCTTCAGTATATATATATTTTCATGTTTAGTTATTATGTTGTTCAGCTTAGCCCATATCCTGCATGCTCAGTACATTCGAAGTACTGACACATACTTTTGTGCTACATCATTTTATGATGTAGGTTCAAGTGCTCAGCATCTGAATCACGCTTAGCTCATCTCCGGTCCTTATTCAACAACCTCATTGGTGAGTCCTCATAGTTCGAGGACAACATACATGCTTTAGTTTACAATCTTATTATTTCAGATTTTTAGAGTTAGCCGGGGGCATGTCCCAGCAACTCCTATCAGTTAGAGGCTTTCAGACATAGACTAGATTCAGTTGTTGAGTTGTTAGTGTTGTTTTCATTCATTACTATACTCTATATATATTTTTATATTCAGACATGTTTTGGGTTCTTTCCCACTTCAGATATTAAACTGTTTTCAGCTTTCGCACAGTGTATGTTTTTATTTGAAAATACCTAGATATGCCAGACTATGGGTTAGCTTGGGGTCACTTGTGACATTAAGCACCGTGTTACGTCTAGGGGATAGCCTAGGGGCATGATAAACTTGGTATCAGAGCATCAAGTTTAAGTTTCCTAGGGTGTTTGAAAGCCGTGTTAAGTACAGTCTTCTTCATGGGTGTGAAGCGCGCCACACTTATAGGGGAGAAGCTATGAGATGTCATTAGGAACAACTTCCCTTCTTTCTTTGCCAGCTCCTTCTATAGAGTATGAACTCTATTTAATCTCCTTCTAACTCATGCTCTTCGCATTTCAGAAAATGCATCCCAGAAGAGCTACTGCCAAGAATCAGCCAGCACCAGCAGCTCCAGCAGACCCATTGAATGAGTAATTCACGCATGCAAAATTAAGGGCTGCATTTCAAGTGGTTGCCTAGGCCATGACAGCTCAGGTCAATCAGTGGGCTGTGGCACCAGCTCCACCTCAGGCCAACAATGCTGCAGCTAGAATTTAGGACTTTACTCGGATGAACCCTCTGGAATTTCATGGGTCCAAGTCAGAAGAGGATCCACAAGAGTTTCTCGATGATATCCAGAAGGTGATAGAAATTATGGGTATCACTCCAGTCGAGAGTACAAATCTAGCCACCTATCAGCTGAAGGGAGTGGCATACACTTCGTACCAGCAGTGGAAGGAGTCGCATTCTGCAAATGCAGGTCCAGTGGATTGGAACCAGTTCAAGACTACATTTTTGGACAGGTTCTTCCTCCGATGTTTGTAGTATTTGTTATAGATGATATTATCACCCTTGTGGTCCCGTGAGGCCTTGTATTAACTCTGGAACATAGATGATGTGTTATTAGGAATGTCCTTGAGTCCCGGACATTGTTATTATTGATATAGAGCTGGCTGTCAGTGTTGTAGAATTATTGGAGCCTGTGTAGGGCCAACATGTTAATTGTGAGCCGTTGGGCATCTGACTATGATTGAGCAAGCCATTATCATGTATATAAATGGATTTCTACTTGATTTTACTATGATTTTGGACTCGGGCCTACCTTATAGGGTTTCTAAATCTTGCATGTCTTCGGAGGCCCATTTTTGGTAAAAATGGTTATGAAATTGTTGGGTATTGTTTTAATGGATCTTCTTAGGGTAAGAAAGGTTAAAAGACAAATTTATCACAGTTTTCCTACTTATACTAGACCCGGTTGAGCTGAGGTGCTAGACTTGTTTCATTATTGATGAGAAAGGATATTAGACTAGGTAAAGCTGAGCACCGGACTTGATTTACTACTATTTTAGACTCGAATACGCTCAGGAACCCTTGAAGGGGGGTTTTCTAGACTTATTTCACTGACTGATTTAGACCTCGATAGAATCTAGGCATGCATTTTTAAGATTTGGTTACTAGTTTGGATCCGGTGACACTCCAAACTATTATGTCGAGGTTTGAGATTTAGTATGTGGTCTACGAGTAGACCTCTATGGACCCTATCATTTCTGACCAAGTGATATGGGCCGAGGGTGACCAGAGGGGGGTGTACGATGGAGTATGGGTACTTAGAGGAATCCCTTCAATGGATCCTACCTCTATTGGACCTTTGGGGTACTGAAGGGGGTAACATATGACACAACTATCACACTTAGTTCAGCATATCATATCATACCATTCATTTGTGTGAGGTTCCACCCTTGTTTTCTATTTGCTGAGTGTACGCTCCGGTAGTATGGGATACCAGAGGGTTTGTCTTCACTTGCTTATGTTCCTCGGGTGTATGGGTGCCCGTAGGACTATAGGTAGACTTATTGTTACTCTATCACGATATGGATTCCTGTTATGGTTGCATATGAGATTAGATATTGAAAAAGTTGTTCTTGAGCTACCGGTTGATAGTTTCTTGACATGAGATTAGTATGCTTAGTTTGGTTATTAAATCTTGTTTTCAAGCATTACTATCTTTATTCTTCTTCTTCCTTCTCTTTTCACTTGAGGTTACCAGTCTACCACTTATTTCTAAATCTCTTCTTATATATATTGTTGTTGCGAGGATCCCAGGTGCATTATTTCTTTGTATCACCTATGTATGTGATGTATATATATCTAGTAGCTAGCTATGTTATTGTTTTCTGCTTGTAATCCTTCCGTGCTAGCTTCCGTGTACTTATTCATTGCTTTCTGTGACTATTTGCTTCTACTATGCTTATTACTGCTTTTTTATCTTATATGTGCCCAGTCAGCCTATGATACCTACTGGGTACCCGTTGCTTAACAATTGGTGCTCATACTACACTTTTGCATCTTTTGGTGCAGATCCTAGTGTGGGCCATCGTTGTTAGCTCGTGAAGACTCGTGCGAGGAGTTTTTGGACCATTCCAGACTGAGGGTGAGCTCTTGGCGACCGGAGCATAGCTTTTAGTTTATATTTTGTATCATGTACTTTATTACTATTTGAAGACATCTGTATATATTGTTTTGGATCTTTTGTACCACGTTGATGTAGTTCCAGCTCTATACTATGATACTAGGTCTTTTGGGTTGGTTTAGCTTTCGTATATATGTTATATATATTCCTGTTGTTCACTTTCTTCACTTATCCCCCTTGCTTCCGTATTTTCTTTCTGTTCTTCTGCTTACTTCCTAGATAGTAGCCCATTACTAACCATTCTGAGCTACGGGGGTTGGTTTGCCTACTGCGGGGTTGTAGGTTCCATCATGATCGAGAAATCAGGTCGTGACAATAGGATCCATATAGGTCATTATCTAGCTAGAGATACTTGAGGCACACAACCTGTAGAAGTCACCCATGCAACTTAGAAATTACAAATTAAAAGCTACCCCTATGACAGTACTAGAGCTTGGCCTCTTAGACTAATCTAAAATTACCTTCAATTGGCAGATTCTGGATGACTCTTAACTGAGGGTGACCAAAAAATACCCCTTTCTGACTTAGCTTTATCGCACAATTTAAAGGGGAAAATAGTAATCATTTTTGAATGTCATGTAGCCTCATGATTATAAGTATGGTGCACAACACACCTATAAGCAAGACTCTACTAGATAGGGTTTGCAGACTCCCTAGGATACGATATTGCTCTGATACCAAGTTTGTCATGCCCAACTTAGAGACGCAACTGGCACCTAATGCCAACTTAGGCCTGAGCCAACCCTTGTTAGGTAACTATGCTACTGGTGTAATACCAGTCACAAAATCAAGAAAATAAATAAGTATCTCTCAGCTTAAAAATAAGCCCTCGACTAGCAAGGCCCATGTGAATATATTATGTAATAAACTCAGCTATTCCCAGTGATTCATATAGAACGAAAACTAAATTCTATGAGAGCCTTCAAGGCCATCATGATATCTAGAAAAATATAAATGGAACACATATATACATATTGATCAAGGCCGACAGGCCGCTATTCTAAAAGGCAAACAAACAAGGCTAACACAATTGACAACGCAAGTCTATACAACTAAAAACCTGCAAGCCTCTAAGAGTAATAAAATTATCCAGAACATGGCCCTGACCTACCCAACAACTATTGACAGCAAAAGTTACAAACCTCAGATAATCTGGAAACTTCAAAAGAAAATGAGCTAGCCAACCTGTTGAAGCTCGACTGTGCTACTGGGAGGGCCTATCTGGTCATCTGTCAGGACCCGCAGGCATGAATGCAGCACCCCTATCCAATGGGGCACAGTACAAAATAATATACCGAGTATGCAAGGAAACTGAATAACTAAGCAGGTATTATGTAATGCTGATATGTCATCAAAAAAGAGAGTCAATGATAATCAAAGCATACTTACCTACTCCTGAATCTATGAATAGATGAGACTGATATCATAAGTACTATGAATATTCCAGTAGGGAGCCAGAGGTTACCCGTAACGTACTTACCTATTCTTAACTTAACCTTACAAACCATAATGAACTAAGTAGTTTGCTTACCTGAATCGAGCTAACTTATATCATCAAATAACGAAGCACACATGGAAGAAGGTCAACAATCATCATAATACAACCTAAGTATTTCTAACACACCATAAAATAATAATCAAACAATAACCTAACTGGCCCCCGTAAGCATGATAGGCACAAATAGTAAACAAGACCACCTACCTAGCCCCTATAATCATGGGAGGTGCCAATTCAATCTGTATACCCCTATTGGTAATCCCCCAGCCCCATAAGCCATCTGTATATCTATCTATCCCTAAAGGCAACTGTCTATGTATTTCTATAGCCCCAAAGGCAATTGTATATACATTTATAGCCCTGAAGGCAACTCTTTGGCCCTTAGGCCTCAATCTAGCCCCTTTAAGCAAACGTTATAGCTCCTAAGTGAATAGTCTTCATTATATCCTCGTAGGCAACTCTTTGACCCATAGGCCTCAATCTAGCCCACTTTAGGAAAATCTTATAGCCCGTGAGTAAACAAGCTTAATAATGGCCCCGTAAGAAACTCTTTGGCCCGTAGGCCTCAATCTAGCTCCATTTAGGCAAACATTATAGCCCGTCAGTGAACATGCATCATTATAGCCATGTAGGCAACCAAAATAGCACATAGGCTTTAATAAACTTCAATATCCCCTTAGAAAACCCATATATAGCCCCAAAGGAACAAGTAAAATCCCTACAGCTCACCACTATAACCCCGAGGGAAACAACAAACACTCAAATAGCCTAAAGCATTACAGTACTCAAGCAGCCCCAAAGGTGAGCAAGAAAAGCTGCAAGTGACCTATACCAGTAATCTAAGTAATGTCTAGAAAGAGGTCTCTATATATAAAATAAGATTCCCATCAAGGGATAAATATCTCTACTCAGGCAGCCAACACAATCAATTACTACAACTATAGATAGCTTGTCTATAAAATACTAGCCATATTGCTTGTATGCTCTAAGGAATCATGCCGAGAAGAAAGGATAGTCTTAACATACCTTTTTTGACGATTCCAGTTGTCTAGTGACTTATGCCCATACCCCCGTAACACTACATCATGGCAGAAACTAAATCAACTAACAAGAATACAAAGTATTACAAAAACCCAATGAAAGATACAATGTTTTTCCGTAAAATACTATTCGGGGTCTAAGGTCTCTATTGTTAGCTTCCACACACTAATTTAAATAATGACAAAACTAAACTTGAGACTTGTGGAAGATAAAAAGAAATAACCAACAAAGCCATACAAGAAATATAGAGAAATCAACGATGAAAAGATAAAGAGCAGCGGATATCTTGGATTGTCTAAATGTCAATCCTTGATTGACTAATCCACATAAGGAAAGAAGATACGTATAAAGATCAAAGTTTAAAATAAAATCCATAAGATAAGGAGATTAGATGCTTCAAAGGGAAGATAGAGATCAACGTTCACAATAGATTTCACAAGACAAGGAGATCAGACGCTGTACAAGAAAGATGAAGATCCCAACATATGGGATGGATCGAATCAAGGGTCTTCCATTTCACAAATGGAAGTAACATCATGGATATATCTGATATGGACATGATTTACTCAATCAAGGATTCCCATCAACATTCCTTGATTGAATGAATTCCCTTGGGTTTTCCTTTTGAAGAGCTACACCAAATCTACCCTCCAAGTATAAAAGCCAACGACGTCAGATGAAGAAGTCACACAACAACTTCTCTTGAACAAGACCACTGTCTAGATTTTATCTTTCATAAAACTTTGTACTCTCTAGAGTCTACAATTGTAATCAAAAGAAAAAAAAGAGTCAGTACTACTTATATCGGTAGAGGCTATGTCATCACAAGTATCAACGAAGACAATCATAGATTGTCAAGCTACACTCATTGTAAATTGCATTCAATCAAAAGCTCTAAAGGAAACCCTTGAAACCCAAAGGGACTGGAATAGGCACCACATTGGTGATCCAAACCAGTATAAAAACCTTGTGCTTCTGTTTACTTTCAGTTCTTGCATTGTTTTATAAACTGTTTATCAAACTAACTTGTAGGTAAGTCAACTAGTGCGTAGCCATAGTCGACTTGGTAGTAAGAAATTTTCAATTCACCCCCCTCTTGATTTTCTATTGGTATCAGAGCTGGTCTCACAATTCAAGTGCCTAACAACACGTGAGAAAAGATCAAATGGAAGCATATCAAATTCCTGGAATTTTTTTGCAAGATGGACACTCTTCAAATAGACCTCCCTACTTCAACAGACAACACTACTCTCACGGGAAGGAAAGATTCAGAATCTTTATGCAAGCAAATAATTTCCAAGCCTGGGTTGTAATAAGAAAAAGACCCAAGCCTATTCCTGGAACCATATCAAAAGATTCCACAAGCAAAGTTGACCTTGAATCCTTTGACGTCACAAAAGAACAACAAGAGGTAATTCAAACTAATGCTAGAGCTATAAGTTTGCTTTATTATGCAGTTAGCGGTTCTGAGTATGATACGATATCTACATGTGAGACGACAAAGGAGATGTGGGACAAGCTAGAAGTTACATATGAAGGAACCACCAAAGTGAAAGAAGCAAGGATCAGTGACCTGGTGAATGAGTATGAACTGTTCAAAATGGCAGATGAAGAAACCCTTAAAATGATGTTTTCAAGATTCAACAAAATTGTAGGGGAACTAAAATCTATAGGAGTGGTTTTCTCAAATGGATTACAAGTCATAAATTTGATCAAAAGCCTTCCTAAGATTTGGGAAACAAAAGCTACCATTCTAGAAGATGGTGATCAATAAAATATGACTTATGACGAACTATGAGGAAATTTGATGGCCTATGAACAAAACCACATCAACAGACATGTCAAGGAGGAAAAGAAGAAGAATATTGCCTTTAATGCTATGCCTCAGGAAGATGTAATAGAAGGAGTTGATGATGAAGGAAATGAAGTGCTAGCACTAATCAATCGAGGAGTGAGACACATATTGAGACAAAAGAAATCAAAGATCGCAGCCAAACAACAGAGGAAATGATTATCAAAGAAATGATAAAAGATGCTATCACCGTGGAAAACCAAGACACATCAAACCAAATTGTCCTGAGCTAAAGAAAAAGGGAACTCAAAGAAAAAACAATCTAAAGAGTTTAAGAGCATGGAGCGATGAGGAAGCCTCAAAAAATGAACCACCCGAAACTGCCAACATATGCTTCATGGCTTTAGGAGAAACAAGGGAGGTAAGATATCCTGAATATCCAAATTATTTTAATCTTCAAACTTCTCTTGATTTAATCACTGATGATCTCCAAAAGCTTATTGATGAGTACAATAAGCTTGCTAGAGAAAAAAAGGACTGGAAAATTCTTCTTGAAGCAAGTCAAATTGAAGTAGCTTTGCTTGAGGAAGAACTTGGTGAACTTAAGATGTATTTAAACAATACAAAGAATTTACCAAGTCAATGCTCAGTTAAAACTCACAGATCCTCTTCAAAAGAATCAAAAAATGAATACTTTTCAAACTCCTCAAGTGGTTTACACTCTGCCAAAATTTCTTTCAGTCATTATAAATCTACATGCTTCACTTGTGGAAAAATTGGTCACAAAGCTTTTAACTATAAAAAAAATCATCCTGGAAAATGGGTTTGGAGACCTAAAGAAAATAACACTATCCATCAAGGACCCAAAGATACTTGGGTACCTAAGAGAAACTGATTTACTTGTTTTGCAGGAACACTCTAAGAAGACATACAAAAAAGGTATGTGGGTAATAGACAGTGGGTGTTCCAGACATATGACGGGCATAAAGAAGAATTTCAAATCAGTAAAAGATATTAATAGTGGATATGTGAGATTCAGAGATAATGCTAAAGGAGTAGTAGGAGTTGGATCTATAACCATAAGTCCCTCATGCGACTTAATTGAATTATATTTAGTTGACAGGCTCAAGAATAATCTTCTCAGCATTAGTCAACTATGTGATGCCGGATTTGATGTGCTCTTCAAAGCTATCAGATGCACAATCAATAATACAACAAAGAACATCTCCATAATTGGAGATCGGGTTGAATATATTTATGTTTTAAATAATGTTGATTTACCTACTCTAACTTGTCTCACTGCTTTATCCTGTGATCCTTGGTTATGGGATAGAAAACTTGGACATGCAAGCATACATGCTCTTGAAAATCTTTCTAGACTTGAACTTGTAATCGGTCTGCCTAAGCTAAAGTTTGAAAAAGATCACATCTGTGATGCTTGTCAACTTGGAAAACAAACTCAAACTTTCTTAAAGGTCAAGGATATTGTGAGCACAACCAAGCCCTTCCAACTTCTTCACATGGATCTATTTGGTCCCACCAGGACTGCTAGCATTGGAGGAAACATATATGCTTTTATCATTGTTGATGATTTCTCCAGATTTACTTGGGTTGTTTTTCTTACTTATAAACATGAAGCTTTTGCTAACTTTGAGGTGTTTTGTAGAAAAGTCCAAAGAGAAACATGCTATTTCATCTCTACTATTCACAGTGACCATGGAGGAGAATTTGAGAACAACTCCTTTGAAGACCTATATTCAATGCAAGACATCACTCAAAACTTCTCATCACCTCTCTCTCCCCTACAGAACAGAGTAGTGGAGAGAAAGAACAGATCATTTCAAGACACCGCTAGGAATCTATTGCTCGAACAAGGTTTGCCTAATTACATTTAGGCCGAAGCTGTAAGCACTGCTTGTCACATTCTTAACAGGTGTCTAATCAGACCTATCTTAAAGAAGACTTCATATGAACCGTGGAAAGGGAAGAAGCCTAACATTGGCTATTTTCATCCCTCTGGGTGCAAATTCTTTGTCCATAATAATGGTAAGAATAACCTCGGTAAGTTCGATCCACGAAGTGATGAAAGTATCTTTTTAGGTTACTCTCCTTCTAGCCGTGCCTTTAGAGTCTTTAATAAAAGAACTTTAAGTGTTACAGATTTCGTTCATGTAGTTTTTGATGACTTTAATCCTCGTGTTCAGAAAACTAGCAGTTTTAGTATAGATGAAGAACAGGTACATAAGTCGACTCCTGAAGAATCAGACCAGTTAATTAAGCCAGTTGAATTACAAGAGTCGACTACAATAGAGGTTGAATCAGCTAATGAAGGCTCAGACAAAATTAAAGTTCTCTGAGAATAAAGACATAATTCAAGTTACCCCAATGATTTTATCATTGGATATCCAGCTAAAAAGATGCAGACTCGAGCCTCCTTTAAGAAGCAAGCCTCAATGACTCTCATATCTCAACTTGAATCCAAATGAATTGATGAGGCCTTAGAGGATGAGTCATGGATATATGCCATGAAGGAGGTATTAGATCAGTTTGAATGAAATCAAGTATGGACTTTTATCAAGCGACCAAAAAATTTCTTAGCCATTGGTATAAAATTGGTATTCTGGAACAAACTCAATGAGAAAGGTAAAGTTGTTAGAAATAAGGCAAGGTTAGTAGCTCAAGGATACTCTCAATTGATTTTGATGAAACCTTTGCTCCTGTAGCTAGATTAGAGTCCTTTCAGATATTATTAGCCTATGCATCTTTCAAACGTTTTAAATTATTTCAAATAGATGTTAAAAGTGCTTTCATAAATGGTTTCATAAAAGAAGAAGTTTTCATAAAACATCCTCCTAGTTTTGAAAACCCTTCCTGCCCCGATCATGTTTTTAAACTCACAAAAGCTCTTTATGGTCTCAAACAAGCCCCAAAAGCTTGGTATGAGAGACTAAGCATCTTTTTGCTAAGCAATAATTTTCAACAAGGAAAAATTGATACCACTCTCCTTACTCAAAGACTAGATTCCAGTATTCTCATTGTACATATTTATGTTGATGATATTATCTTTGGAAGTACTACTCATCTATTTGAGAGAATTTTACAAATCTTATGAAAGGAGAATTCAAAATGAGTCTGATGGGAGAACTCACATTCTTTCTCAGACTACAAATTAAGCAGTTCTCAAAAGGAACCTTCATTAGCCAAAACAAATACACTAAAGAGCTTATCAAGAAGTTTGGAATGGAAAAGGGAAAAGCCTTTGGAACTCCCATGAGTCCCTCAACATGTCTAGAAACTGATGCTCATGAAACGGATGTAGACGAAAAGACCCACTGAGGAATGATTAAATCTCTATTATATCTAACAGCAAGTCACCCTGACATCATGTTTAGTGTGTGCAAGTGTGCACGGTTCCAGTCTGCTCCAAAGGAATCTCATCTCACTGCATTCAAAAGGATAATTCGATACCTCATTGGGATCCAAGATCTTAGACTATGGTATACTCACTCCTCTCATTTTGAATTAATCGGTTATTCAGATGCTGATTTTGCAGGAGATAAAACTAATTGCAAAAGTACAAGTGGAACGTGTCAAATTCTTGGAGAAGCTTCAATTTCATGGCACAGTAAAAAATAGACATCTGTGACTCTGTCAACTACTGAATCTAAATATCTTACAGTTGGTAGCAGTGGTACTCAATTACATTGGATTATGCATCAATTACTTGATAATGATTTATCCTTTGAAGCGGCTCCCATATTATTTGATAATACTAGTACTATTAGTCTATCCAAATACATTGTGCATCATTCTAGAGCTAAACACATTGATATAAAATATCATTTTACTAGAGATCATGCTGAAAATGGAGATTTTGTTCTTGAATTTGTTGATTCTAAAAATTAGCTTGCTGATATTTTTACAAAACCGCTTTTGGAAGAAAGATTTTGTTTTATTAGAAACTGTCTAGGAATTACCTCATTTTGCTAATTTATTTTCTTCTTTATTTGCTCTGTGTTTTATTAATTGTCTTACCTTTCTTGATTTTCTCCAAAATCTTTTACCATGATTTCTTTCCTTTTTTAAGCGTCACATCCCTTTAATTTCTGCCACCTCCTTTCAAATCACACCTTTTCATCTTCCCTTCACACTTCTCCATACCTTCTTTATAATCTCTTTTTCTACTCTCTCCCTCTTCATGCCCTTTTCTTTTTTTTTTCTCCATGACTAGAACAAGATCCATGGGATCCTTCATTCAACTTCCCTCCATCAATAACCCTTTCTCCTCAGAGCCAAATGTCCTCTCTCTTTCCACTGATTAATCAGAAGGAGAATTCCATGTCCCTTTTTCTTCTCCCATCTCAAAGAAAAGGCTTTCTACTAGTAAGAAAGGTGAAAAGAAGAAGTTACGAGAAAATCTTGAAGAACTCTTCTCTCCAGAAGACATGCATAAGTTCTGGGGTGCTGATCAAAAGTAAAAGTTTGAGTCCTTTAAAAATTGACAGGTTGTTCTGGGATGAGTTATCAATTTGGAACTACTGGACGAAATTCACGGCCTTGTAAGTACTTTTTTCAAAGCCCAGAAGTTGTCTCTATTTCTTAAACTCTGTGGTTTGGAATTTTATGAAGAACCAGTCCATATGTTCTATGCAAACCTTTGAATTTCACAAGACAGTCGTGAACTAGAAACCCTTGTTCTGGGAAATCGGATCATTGTGAATGACTTTCTGTTTGAGAAGGTCTTTGGTACAAAGTTCTCTGGTATCATTCCATATATGGATGGCAATTGGGCGAAAGACTTTGAGGTGACTTTGGATGGTGGTAAAGATGTGGTTGCTGAATCTGGCTCTGATATCTCTGATTTTGGACCTCTTTCTCTTTGTTTTGAGCATTGTATTTTGGCTCATCTGGTCGCTACCACCTTGGTTCCTTGAAAACGTTTTATCTCAAACAGAGACGTTTTTGTTCTCTACTTCTTACTGAAAAATACCTTATCAACTAGGCCTCGTGGGTTCATGAATACATGTTGGAAACTGCTAAGGACAACAATGCTATAACCAGTCTACCCTATGGTCTCCTGTTTTCTCAAATTCTCATCGACTCTATGATTGATCTGTCAGACTACAAAGCAACTGAAGTCTCAGCCCCTTATGACTCCAGGACCTTTTTCTAGCATGGGCGATACTTTGGTTAATGAGAAATGGTGCAAGAAAGACTCTGTCAAAGTTAAGCCAGAATCCTAAAAAGCCACCCGTTTACCAGCCGATTATGCCTATCTTCTTCTCAAAGAAGCAAAAGAAATCAAGGGTAGACTACATGATCTTGCGAATAGGATACAGGTGCTTCAGGAACCAATCAACAAGTTGCTTGCATTGGGAAAGGAATCCAGCACTGATATCGGCAGACTTCGTCTAGAAAAGGGTGAGTTAAGGAAGGAAGGAGTATCCACTGTCAACAAACTGATGAAGCAAGTCAGCTCTCTCAAGACGAAAGCCAACTCCTCTCAGAATGAACTAGATGTCATTGTTCAAACTTCCTACACCAACTTCTGCAAAAATGTGGAACGCTCTTATGACACCTTCTGCAGAAACATGCACAACACCCTGGCGTACTTTCTTCAGAAAAAATAACTCTTGCTCTTCTATTTTTTGAACTCTTATAGGGGTCTGTCCCTATTAACTATCTTTTGTCTCTGTAACTGAGGTTCCTTATACCCCTTAAACTTCTCTTTAATGTCTCTCTAATCATCCCTATTGCCTGCTCTATGTGATATGTGCTTGCCTATCCACAAAATTGCTTTGTTTGCTTGTGTTTCTTTTTGATTATGCCAAAGGGGGAGAAACAATCACACAAATTCATCACAACAGGAAGCTAGAAGAAAAGGGGAGCACCAAGACAGGGGGAGCTCAGCCAACATACAGGGAAGTCGGCTACATAAATTTTGTGCTTTCTTATTTTTGTCATTATCAAAAAAGGGGAGATTATTAGCCTCCGCACACTAACTTCAATAATGAAAAAACTAACCTTGAGACTTGTTGCAGATAAAAAGAAACAACCAACAAAGACATAAAAGGAAGATAGAGAAATCAACGATGAGAAGATAAGGAGCAGAGGATATCTTGGATTGTGTAAATGTCTATCGTTGATTGACTAATCATCACAAGGAAAGAAGATACATCTAAAGATCAAAGTTCAAAATCAAATCTATAAGATAAGATGATTAGACGCTGCACAAGGAAGATAGAGATCAAAGTTCACAATCAATTCCATAAGACAAGGAGATTAGATGTTGTACAAGGTAGATGAAGATCCCAACATAAGGGATAGATCGAATCAAGGATCTTCCATTTCACAAATGGAAGTAACATCATGGACATATTTGATATGGACATGATTTACTCAATCAAGGATTCCCATTAACATTGCTTGATTGAATGAATTCCCTTGGGTTTTTGTTTTGAAGAGCTACACCAAATCTACCCTCCAAGTATAAAAGCCAACGATGTCAGATGAAGAAGTCACGCAACTTCTCTTGAAAAAGACCACTGTCTAGCTATTATCTTTCATAATACTTTGTACTCTCTAGAGTCTACAATTGTAATCAAAAAAATAATATAGAGTCAGTACTAGTTATACAGGTAGAGGCTGTGTCATCACAAGTATCAAGGAAGACAATCTTAGATTGTCAAGCTACACTCGTTGTAAACCCCATTCAATCAAAAGCTCTAAAGGAAACCCTTGAAACCCAAGGGGACTGGAATAGGCACCACATCGGTGATCCGAACCAGTATAAAATCATTGCGCTTCTATTTACTTTCAGTTCTTGCACTATTTTATAAAGTGTTTATCAAACTAACTTGCAGGTGAGTCGACTAGTGCGTAGCCACAGTCGACTTGGTGGTAAGAAATTTTCAATTTACCCCCTTTTTGACTTTCAACTATAAATCAATAAAAGATGGTTCTTACCTCTCAAAACACACCCGCAACACTGCCACAAACTCAACACACAACTGCAACCTCGCTGCCACAACAAACACGGGGATACACTACAAAATTGATGGGGCAAACTATACCAAGATGACGAGCTCGCGACATAGAGCAACTTTCATTAAACATCCGAGTTGAAGGCATCATCATCCATGGAGAATTTAGGGGATTCATCTATGATTTTCTATGGTGTTTGGATGAGTTTTTGAGTTTAAAACGAAGGAGAAGCTAACCTTATAAAGCTTCACCGACTTAGGGGCTAAGGGGTCTGCGTCACGTGCCTGCTTTTGTAGTCTAATGAAAATCCAAATATCTCTCTGTTCTAAAGTCATATAGATGAATGATTTTGTAAATTTGAAATAAGACTCATAGACCTTCGATTTGGTAGGTTGGGGGGCCTCTAACACCTTATATATCAGGAGAAAAGATCCGAGACATTTGGCCCAAATTTCAGTGAATTTATCCAAGTAACTTACGATAACTTTTGCCAATTTATATTTCGCAACTTGCTTGAATCCAAAACTTAACATATGACCATTGAGGGATTAGAATACCTTGTAAAACATATTTGGTAACATATTAAGTACTCTAATTCTCTCCCAAAATGTCACGACCCAATTTCTCAGGACATGATGGCACCAACAACCCCACTGTAGGCGAACAATTCCCTGTAGCCCGGAATGGTTAGTAATAGGCTACTAGCTAAGAAAGCACGCATAAGAAGCATAATGAGCGGAAGAAAGATAAGGAAAGCAAAGATGAAGGAAGCAATAAAGTTATATATATGGAAATTACACCATCCTGAGACCTGGTATAAAAAGTACAAGAGCCACTACAAAATATATAGAGTACAAGAGAGTACAAAAATACAATATACAACTGTCTCTGAATGAACAAAAGAGTCAACTACCAAAAGATGAGATATAGCTAGTAGGCATCATAGGCCGACTGAGCATACATAAAATATAAAAGCAGTATAAAGCAGATAACAAAGAAAGGGTCACAAAAGCAAACATAGATAAGTACATGAAAGCTAGCAACAAGAAGAAGGCAAATAGAATAAAAGTACACTCTACTAGCCACATAAGACATATCACAGAAGACAAGTGAAAGAATAAAGAATGCGCCTGGATCCTTGAAACAACAATATGTACAGAAAGTTTAACAAACATGGCGGTATACCAGTAACCTCAAATGACAGGAGAGAAGGAAAGCAAATAAACATAAACATGCTTGCAATACAACTCATAAGGTAAGGATGATCGGAAAGGTAAATTAACGAGTACTACAATAAAAGCGAGTAAACTAATCTACCTACAGTCCCAACGGGCGCCCATACACCCGAGGAACATATACAAGTAAAAACAAACCCTCCGGCATCCCGTACTACCAAAGCATACACTCAATAAATAGCAAACAAGGGTGGAACCGTGCAAACAATGTATGATATAATATGTCATGCCAGTGGTACCGTATGCAACTCCTCTGGTGCCCGTAGGCCCAACTGGTAGGACCCATGGAAGGCTTCCCCCGTAAACCCCTCCTCCAACACTCTCAGCCAGTAGCCCCTAGTCTAGATTAGCAAGGTCCATGAAGGTCTCTAAGACCATATACAAACTCTGAATATCTCAATATATGTGCCCAGAGTCTATCTGGGTCTACAATCAGTAATAAAACCATGTCTACCACTCCAGCTCAGCCGAGTCTAGTGTCATCTCAAAATTAGTAAAAAATCATGTCTAGCACTCTGGCCTAGCCGAGTGTAGTATCATATCAAAATTAGTAGTAAAAATCATGGTTTAATCTCTTTTATTAAAATAAAATTCGTAAAACCAATTTTAAGTCCATTTATAACTGAAAATGGACCCTCAGGGCTATGCAAGGGTTAGAAAACTAGTGATAGTTATGCCCGAAGCCATGTGGTAGTAATAAATCAATGCAGAAAGCCCTTGGTATGATAATGATGACATGATCAAATACAACCAACGGCTCAACAACCCACAATCAACCTACCGGCGCTGCACATGCTCAATCCGCTCTACAACACTGATAACTAGCTCATAATCACAAATCCATGTCTGGAACTCATGGACCTTTCCCAATTACCCCACCATCTCTGGTCTAAAGGCATACATAAAGGCCACATGGGTAATACTACAAAACTAGGTCAAATACCAAAGCTAACGGAGTAAATAAGAATGGACAAAAGGAAAGCGGGTAAGGTTTGGGGTACCAACCTAGTAAACCCAACCCAAAGATGCTAAATAGTACAATTACATTCTATATGAGTAAAGTCTAAGGTAGGTAATCCGTAACCTACATAGCATCCGCCAAAAAGCTGATGGGAAGCCATCGCTCGAGCTCGAACTGCTCCGAGAAGCCTCGAATAACAATCAGACTATCAAAAACAAATTCTAATCATCAAAATGAAACTAACGATACCCATAATGCTATTAATTTAGCTGGGTCGAAATCAGGGTTAAAAGCGGGACCATAGGCCCCACAACCCAAAAATAAAAATGAAAGTTACCATAAGGTTTCCAATATTACCAGGACCACATGCTCGAAAATTGAGCAACAAATAGGTAAAGGAAGGGCCTAAAATATCCCTTAGAACCCCAAGAACAAATTAGAATCGAGATGAAGAATTTACGTATTTAAAGGTTTAGAACTTAGATATTGAAGTTGAAAAATTGATCACGGACCAGCAAATAATCACCCCAATGATTTGGAATAAGCCCACATAGAAATTGGAGCTTGTAACTCAAGAACAATGGAGAAAAACATTTTTGGGAGTTTTTAAAATGAAGAAGAAAGCTTTATAAGCTACCAGCCGCTGGACTGTGCGCACGTGACCAGGTCCTGCGCACGCAGCCTCGTGCATTCAGCCAAGCTACCACACAGGCAAAGGACAAAGAGGGAAGGGGCTGCTGGCCAGACTTCTACATGCACATAGCCTGCCCATAGCATGGGTAAAGGCTTTGCTTATGCTGCAACAACAACCAACAAGTAGCAACTTTGGCAACTAAAAATGCCATCGGATGGACCCTTGGGATTTATTCGGGGTCCCGCAAATGCAAACGAACTATGCTACTCAAATAAAAATGGCATTTTTGACAAAATAGAATTAATGAAATTCTTAACAAAGGTCAATTTAATAAAAAGTGGGCCCCACACCCTAATGGCCAACTTTTCCAAAATGAAACCCAATGGCCCAAAATGAGTCTGGAAGCCTCAGGACCCAAGTCAAAGGTCCCTCTAGCCCAAAGTCAATATTCCAGAGCTAATAGTGCTGACAATATTCCCATCTGAGGCCGTCTTCTCCGAATGTTGGCCAAAGTCAAACTACCAAGTTCAACTGGCTAGAAATCCTATAAAGTGATATAAAAACAAAACTGAAAGCTCCTAGACCCCGACCCAGGGTCCAACTAGACCAAAATCTATGCTCCAGAGCTAAAGAAACTGTTGGAATTTGATTCCGAGTACACTTGCTAAGAATGTTGACTAAAGTCAAAGATTTCATAAGTTAAAGCTCTAAAACAGGGAATTAAAGACTAAACGACAACCCGGGCACCGAACCACTGGTCCCAGGAAGTCATAAATGACTTGGGGCCACTACAGGAAAGCTCTAATAGTGTAAAGAAGGCAAAAATACAAACAAGACCGAAAGGGTCATTATATCATCCACTACTAAAAAAACTTTCATCTTCAAAAGTCAAGAAAAGGGAGTACCTGAAGGCTCAAACAACTATGGCTACTGAACCCGCATCTCTCTCTCAGTCTCCCAGGTAGCCTCCTTGACTGGATGGTGCCTCCATGAACCTTAACCACAGGAATCTCTCTAGACCTCAATCTCCTGACATCTCTTGCTAGAATGGCTACTGGCTCTTCAACAAAAGCCAAACTCTTATCTAATTGCACTAAATCCCAATGTAACATATGTGACTCATTCGGAACGTAATGCCTCAACATAGATACGTGAAATACTGGGTGCATAGATGAGAACATAGGAGGCAAAGCTAATAGATAAGCTAAGAAACACTACCAACCTTCTAAAGAATCTCAAATGGCCCAATGTACCTAGGGCTAAGCTTACCCCGCCTATCGAATCTCATCACGCCCTTCATGGGTGACACTCGAAAGAAAACCCAGTCACCAACACTGAACTCTAAGTCATGAAGTCCATGATCTGTGTACCTCTTCTACCTACTCTGGGCTACCTAAAGTCTTTCCTGAATCACCCAAACTCTGTCTGGGGAATCACAAAGTATATTTGTACTCTGCGGCCTGGACACCAAAGCATAAAACCAACCCACTAGTGATCTACAATGCCTACTATACAATGCCTCAAAAGGTGCCATGCCAATACTCAAGTGATAACTGTTATTATAAGCAAACTCCGTCAAAGGCACATACTGATCTCATGAACCTCCAAAGTCAAGAATACAGGCCCGTAACATGTCCTCTAGGACTTGTATAGTCCTCTTGGACTGGCGATTTATATGAGGATGAAATGCAGTGGTAAGCTGAACCCCTGTACCCATCTTTCACTGAATAGTCCTCCAAAATTGAGTACCACTGTTTGAAATGATAGAAGCTGGAATCCCATGCAAATGGACAACCTTTCAAAGATAAATCTGAGCTAACCTCTCTACACTATAGGAAGAATGAACTGACAAGAAGTGTGCAGACTTAGTCAGCCTATCAACAACAACCCAAATAAGTCAAACCCTCGAGAAGTACATGGTAACTGTGCTATGAAGTCCATAGTGATCTCTTCCCACTTCCACTTAGGAATGGGAAGTCTCTCCATTAATCCACCAGGTCTCATGTGCTCAAACTTAACCTTATCACTAGTCAAGCATCGATATACAAACTCTGCTATATCTCTTCATACCACTCAACTAGTAAAGCTCCCTCAAATCTCTATACATCTTAGCTACGCTCAAATGGATGTAATATCTGGAACAATCTATCTCAAGGAGAATCAACTGAATCAAATCCCCAACTCTCGAAACACAAAGGCGAATATCAAATCTCAGAACACCATCTGAATCTAAAGTAGCCCTGCTGGCCTCACCCTGTACAACTTGATCACGAATGTCACACAACAGCTGATCCTCAAATTGACGCTACTGAATATGATCAACCAGAGTAGAACAGACCTAAAAACTGGCAAAAACTCTATTGGGATCTGACAAGTCAAGCTTAACCAAATAGTTAGCCAAGGACTGAATGTCCAAGGCCAACGGTCGCTCCGAAACTGCAAGAGAAGCCAAGCTGCCCATACTTACTGCCTTCCGAATCAAGGCATCTACTACACATTTGCCTTGCCCAGATAGTACAAAATAGTGAAGTCATAGTCCTTCAGTAACTCAACCCATCTCTGCTGCCTAGAGTTCAGCTCCCATTGACTAATAATATACTGAAAACTATGGTAATCGGTGTAAATCACATAGTGAACTCCATACAGTTACTGCCTCCAGATCTTGAGCGCAAAGACTACCGCTGCCAACTCTAAGTCATGAGTGGGGTAGTTGTGCTCGTGATGCTTCAGTTGCCTCGATGCATAAGCTATCACACCACCCTGCTGCATCAACACACAACTAAGATAAACTGACAAAGAATCATAATACACTGAGAAGCCCTAACCCTTAATTGGCAATGTTAGCACTAGAGCTGAAGTCAATTCGGCCTTAAGCCTCTGGAAGCTATCCTCGCACTAATCAAACCACTGAAATGGGATCAAAGGTGCTGCTATGGAAGAAAATCTCTCAACTAACCGTCTGTAGTAACCTGCCAACCTAACAAAGTTGTGAACCTCGATAGGAGTAGTAGGTCTTGTCCAATCACAAACAACTGTAATCTTTATTGGGTCCATTTTAATCCCATCCTTAGACACCACGTGTCCTAGGAATGCTACTAACTGAAGCCAAAACTCGCATTTTGAGAACATGTCATAAAGTCGATGATCTATCAAAGTCTGTAGTATGATCCTCAAGTACTGCTCATGCTCCTCTCCACTCTGTGAGTATATCAATATGTAATCAATGAAGACTATCACAAATGAGTCCAAGTATGGCTTGAGCACCCTGTGCATCAAGTCCATGAAAGCTGTGGGGGCATTAGACAACCCAAAAGACATCACTAGGAACTCATAATGGCCATAACATGTCCTGAATGTTGTATTAAGGATATCCTCTGCCCTAATCCTCAACTGGTGGTAGCGTAACCTCAGATCTATCTTAAAGAACACTGCTGCACCCTGGTGCTGATCAAACAAGTCATCTATAGAGGCATCAAATATCTATTCCTTATAGTCACCTTATTCAACTATCAATAATCAATACACATTCGCATCGAACCATATTTCTTCTTCACAAATAGAAATGTAGCACCCCAAGGCGACACACTTGGCCTAATGAAACCCTTAGCTAACAAGTCCTGAAGCTGAACCTTAAGCTTCCTCAACTCAGCTGAAGCCATACGATATAGAGTAATGGAAATGTGCCTGGTACCCGACTCTAACTCAATGGAAAAATCTATATCATGCTCAGGTAGAAGGCTTGACATGTTAGTCGAAAACACATCTAAGAAATCCCTAACCACAGGGACCGACTCGGGAGAAGAAGGGTATTAGCCAAGCACCCGTGTGAAATCAACTTCCTAGCCTGAAGGTAGGAAATGATCCCAGATGGTGCATGGCTAATAGAACCCTACCACACAATTGGGGATACACCAAGCATGGATATGGTAATGGTCTTGGCATGACAATCCAAAACTGCTCGGTGAGGGGATAACCAGTCCATGACAAACATTAAGATTTAGCATATCTAAAATCATCAAGTCAGCCCAAGTCTCAAGACCACCAACAACTATCAAGACGGATCTAACAATCCGATCCACTACTAAAGAATTGCCTACCAGGGTAGCAATATATATAGGGACAAATAATGGTTCACTAGCCAACCCCAAAAAAGGAATAAAGTAGGCAAAAACATACGAGCATGAAGAACTAGGTTACAATATTGCTAAAGCTGACTGGCAGCAGATAGAAATCATACATATAATCCACGCATTTGAGGCCTCTGCCTTTGGTCTACAAGGGACTGTATAGAACTGACATCGACCTCTACATGACCGACTACCATCTCAACCACCTGCCCTTCCATGCTAGGCACCACCTCTACCAGAGATACCACCTCTTCTAACCTGTGCCTACACTAATCTCAAAGGTTGAGCCGGCTAAGTGGCTGTCTAAACTGTACCCTGCTGGGGCACTCTCTAGAATAATGCCCAATGATACACCACTTATAGCAGGTCCCTAATGGACCACCCTATCGAGATAAATCGGCTAAAACTGTATGGACCCCATGGCCTGATGCCATAGATGATGTACCCCTCGATAACTGACCACTATAACTCTGATCAAACCGAGGCCCAACTGAAGTCTAGAGTGATGCCTGAACTGGCTGAGTAGACTGACCCTGATGCTTCTGTAGCTGATATCCTCGGCCTCACTAACCTAAACCTCTACCATCAGAGTGGAAACCACTGTAACTGCCCTGATGGCATGGTCTCTTATCTTTGGCCCTGGTGTCCTGGCAATGCAGATCCTCCATAGTGCGGGCATGGTCCTCTATAGCCTGAAATTATTGCCCACTAGAATCTAGTTTATCTGTAGTCTATCAAAGCTCGGTCCTCAACACAAGGGTAATACTACATAACTAGGTCAATTACTAAAGCCAACAGAGTAAATAAGAATGGTTAGAAAGAAAGCGAGCAAGGTATGGGGTACCAACCTAGTAAACCCAACCCAAAGATTCTAAATAGTATAATTATATTCTATATAATAAAAGTCTAAGGTATCTAAGATGTAACCTACCTGGCATCCACCGAAAAGTTGCTGGGAAGCCATCACCCAAGCCCGAACTGCTCCGACAAGCCCCGAATAACTATCAAACTATCAAAAACAAACTCTACTTGTCAATATGAAGCTAATGATAACCATAATGCTAATAATTTAGCTGGGTCAAAATTGAGGTCAAAAGCGGGCCTGTGGGCCCCCAATATAAAATCAAAAATCATGTTACCACGAGGTTCCCAATGTTATCGAAAGCACATGCTCGAAAATTGAGAAAAAAATAGGTAATGGAAGGTCATAACACAGCCCTTGAAACCCCAAGAACAATTTAGAAAAGACGAAGAATTTATAGAATTAAAGCATTTGAACTTAGAAGTTGAAGTCGAGAAATAGATGACAGACCAGGAAATAATCTCAATGATTTGGAATAAGCCCACACAAAAATGGAGCTTGGAGCCCAAGAACAATAAAGAAAAACATTTTTGGGAGTTTGAAAAATAAAGAAGAAAGCTTTATAAACCGCCAGCCAATGGCATGTGCGCATATGACCAGGCCCTGTGCATGCAGCCAGGTGCACACGTACGCCGAGGGAAGGTGAAGGCAAGGCTAGGCGGTAAGCCAGCGCACCCATGAGTTGGCCACCGAGCACGGGCATGTGCATGCAGCCAAGATGCCGTATAAGAAAAGGGCAAAGAAGGAAGGGGTTGGCCGACCTTTAAGAGCATGCAACCTGTCCACCGCATTGGCGAAGGCTTGCTTGGTGCTGCAATAGCAACCAACAAGCAGCAGCTTTTGCAACTAAAAATGCCATTGGATGGACCCTCGGGATTCATCTGGGGTCTCACAAACATAAATAAACTATCCTACTCAACTAAAAATTGTATTTTAGACTCAACAAAATTGATGAAATTCCTAACGGAGGTCGATTTAATGAAAATTGGGCCTCACACCTAAATGGCCATCTTTTCCAAAATAAAACCTAATGGCCCAAAATGAATCTGGGAGCCTCGAGACCCAAACCAAAGGTCCTTCTAGCCTAAAGTCGACCTTAAAAAGCTAACAACGCTGATGAAATTCCCATCCGAGGCTATCTTCTCTAAATGTTGACCAAAGTCAAACTACTAAGTTCAACTGTCTAGAAATCCCACAAATTAAGATAAAAACCAAACCAAAAGCACCTAGACCCTGACCAAGGCTCCAACGAGAGAAAAATCCATTTTTTGGAGCTAATAGAACTGTCAAAATTTCATTCCAAGCATGCTTTCTAAGAATGTTGACTAAAGATAATGATTTCCTAAGTTAAAGATCTAAAACAGGGAAATAGTCACGGTGACCAAATGAACAGCTCCGGCACCAAACCACTGGTCTCACCAAGTCATAAATGACTTAGGGATGCTACAAGCAAGCTCTAATAGTACAAAGAAGGTGAAAACGTGAATATGACTGGAAGGGTCATTAAACAAAAGTATGACTTAATTTAAACATTCAAACAGATGGGTGTTACAGAATCCATACTGGTATGGTACATGGAAACCTAGGGTCACCTGCAGGTCATGATAAGTCGGTAATCTACCAACATATTGATCCTACATCAATGAATTATTGCTATGTTTTGAATAGATTTAGAGGTTCTTATGGCCTTTATTGATGTCTATGCAAGTACTTTTGATAAAAGATGAAAAACAAGGATATGGACCCAAAAGGAGCTCAAAAAAGAGGTTAAGTGTGAAGCTTTTGAAAAAGCTGAAGATTCTGACTGGAGATGCGATGGCCGTGCGACATGCACAAGATGAGGTACGAACCGCACCTCCTGCACATAAAGCTACAAAAGCCACTAAAGAATCTGTTAAGGGGTGCGGTCTCTGTGCGACGCGCACATCCCAAGGTGCAAACCGCACCCCCTTCGCATGAAGCTCCAAAGTTAGCTGAGTCACTGGTCTAAATGAAGGCAGTTTGAAATGCATACATCACAACGTGCAAACCGCACGTCGTGCTGCACAGCTCCCGAAGGGCATTCCTTTCCTAACTTTTAGTGACATTTTGGGAAACTATAAAAGGCCTATTTAGGCATAATTGTAAACAACTTTCTTCAGTACTGAATATTCTAAAGAGATTTTTTCTTTGAGAATAAGTTTTCACCTCCATTGAGAAGAGGGTTTTAATCCAATTCTCTTTGTTAACACTTGTGTGCTCAAATTGAATCTAGAACTTGAGATTCAGCTCTAATGGAAGAGATTTTGATGTACCCAACTGGTATCTCTTTCTCTCTTGCTATGAGTAGCTAATTTCTCTTGTATAGGGGTGTGTTGATGATGGGTGCTTAACAAATGGGTATGGGTGTTATTTATTCTTGCTTATAATTGCTTATTTTACATGGGTCTAGTAATTTCACCAAGTTTTAATCCTAAAATTGGTGGTTGCAAATATTAATTTTCATTACTTGACTATGTGATTGCTTGAGAAAGGATTTCATGGTTTCAGATGTGAAATTACTAGTGGGAACTTGGGACTCCACTCAGATTTGAGGCTAGAGATAACTCTTATCAACGGAATCACCCATTTAAGGGTCTAAGCTATAGATAGTGTGACCTCTCTAAGCTTAGATTGGTTATTTATTGATTAAACCAATCATGCTCTAATCGAGATCATCGGATATTAGATTGTTGATTGAGAGATAAACAATTCTTACCCATGAGCAATGCTACTTATGTCAATAAGTGAGAATAAGTATGAATTGATAATCACTCTATACGATAATTAAAGCCCTATCGGATATGCATCCCTAGTCGTCTAGTCAACTTGGTACACCCGCTTTCATTTTACTGCTTTTTAATTGAATTGTGATTATAGTGACAACATCCCAATTCCCCCATCCTTTTACTTTCAATTTTGAGCATTTACTCTCGTTTTGAACTCAACTCAATACAATCTCTATTTAGCTACTCCAAGTTCCTTGGGTACGACCCCGACACTCATTGGGATTATAAATTTGGTTTTGTTGCACGATTGCCATGACCTCCAAATTTGGGGAGTACGATTTGAGCGTTCATCAGTAAGTAATTCATAGAACTCTTAATTAATTAATTAATTATCTTTCTTAGACGTTGGTGAGATGAATTAATGGTGAATTTCTTGTAATTTATCCCTAGAATCATGAACTTAGGGAAGAACCCCATGAGTCGGTGTAAAATCACCTACAATTGATCTTGAATTGAGTTTTTTTGAGTTCTAGCATGAAAATATTAGTTCTTAACATGTTTTAGACTAATGCGGAACCTTGAATTCTACAAAGGTGAAACCTTTAGGCTTAAAAATGGTGAAAAAGCTATGAACTTTAGTAGAGACCTTGAGTTCTTGATCCTATGAATGTGATGGGTCTAATTAGTAGTTAATTAACCCTTGGTGAATGTTAGAAACCTCGTTTGATGGGTAGAATGATTGGGTTTGATTCTCAAAGTCTGAAATGAAGGCCAATTGGCTAATTACTCTTATATTATTACTATTTCTAGACCATGTGCATTTTGGAGAGTTAAGAAAGTACAAAGCAGTGGTAAACTATCTGGCAGGTGTTATATCTCCACTCGAGGTAGGTTATGGTTTGAATTTGAGTTAAGACTCACTTTATGATATGTTTGTACTAAAATTGTATAACATGTGATTGGTCTTCAGATGTGGTTGTATTAAATATGCTTTCCTGTTGTGCTTGTATGAATTGGCTAAATGAACATGAAGTGATGAGTGAGCTGAAATGGTTAAGTATAAGTAGTGTCTTAGGCGCTGAGTATCTTCGTAAGAATATGGGTCTGAGAACCTAGTTATATAGATATAGTTGTGGATAAATTTGATATGGACCAGATACCACACCGGTATGGTACATGGACACCTAGGGTCCCCTGCAGGTCATGGCTAGTGGGCAGAAATAAGACCCATAGCATGTACATACACTCTTTTTACCTTGTTTTGTATTATGGAATCGCTTCCTATGACCTGTGGTTGAGAACGGAGGTGAAACTAGAAGTACAAATGATATGAGTAGAGATTGGCAGATGTAACGATTCATGAGATAGTGTGAAGTGTGATTACTCCTTTTCTCTCTCATGATGATATTCTATGAATTGTGGACTTGATATTGTTGTTGCTGAACTTACAATTAAAAGACTATCGGTTGATTGATTATGTGCTAAGTTTTGAAGAACCATTACTTCTTATGTGTTTTACCACTTTCATGTTATATTATTGGGTCAACCTATGATACCTATTAGTACATAGTGTGATGTACTGATACTAACATGTGCTCTTATTTTTGTTGAGTGCAGACCATGTTCCAAAGGCTGAGACGCGACCTCGTCTAGAGTAAAGAGACCATTTGTAGATCCAAGGGTGAGCACTACTTTTAAGGCATACATGGATCCTCCATGAGTTATTATCCTTCCTCCGAACAATGGAACTCTTTATTTTACCATTTTTACACATTGTTGGATAATTTAGACTAATTCAATTTAGAATTCTGGACGATTACTTTCAGTTCTTGGGTATATATTAGTTGTTGAATTATGCATTTTTTATATCATATAGAGGTTTATTATTTATTTCTTATACGGACTTGTATTACGATTTATGCCTCTAAAATTGGTTTAGTCTTAGAGTTGGGTTTTGGGTTGTCTGGTTCTCCCATCGAAGGCTTAGTGTGGGTTCCAATCATGGCTTGTTGGGTTGTGACAAAGTTAGTATCAGAGCCCCAGGTTCATTGATCTCATCGTACTAGAATATGTCTAGTAGAGTCTTGTGAAATTCTACAGAGACATCTGTACTTCTCAGTAGGAGGCTATAGGACTTTAGGAAACCTCAACTTCTTTTATTCTTCATGCTATAACTTGATTCCAATTGGTATCTAAGACTTTCACTTTTGTTCTTACAAATAGTGAGGATACGTGTGTTTGAAGCTAGGGAAGCAGTACCTAAGCTGATGGTTGAGGCTGCATTCCGTGGTAGGGTTAGAGTAATAAGTAGAGACGAAGGAAGGAGATGAGGCATGACCACCAGGGGTGGAGCTTGAGCTACACCTATGACTCATGAAAGGTCAGCATCTCCTCCTCCATCAGAGAATATTCATGAGGTTGTGGCAGAGGAAGAAGTTCAAGATGAGCATAATGAGGCGGTAGAACCTGTCTAGGGGATAGGCATGCACCCAGTTCAGGGAGGTATGGTGCAGGTTCTATTATCATATGAGATAATCCAATAGGTTCTGAGCTTCCTTAGTTGTTTGGAAGAGGATAGAGATACTCCTGCGATTCCTGTTGTTAATCATCTAGTGACCCATCATGCTGCTATTATGGCCCCGTGGTCAGATGCTGCTTCTTAGACAAGGATGTTTCCACGACCAGTGATAGGCCCGGTGATGACAGGTGGTGATCACGAACTCTTCTGCATGTTTGTAAAAATAAGGCCTCCTGTGTTTCATGTATTAGAATTGAAGGAGGCCTACGAGTTCATCATATACTGTCATGAGAGACTGCATGGAATAGGCATTTTTGAGAGGCATGGGGTGGACTTTGTTTCATTTTAGTTTCAAGGGGATGCCAAGATATGGTGGAGGGAATTCATAGAGTGCAAGACTATTGGAACACTTCCGGTGACTTAGAGTCACTTCTATCAGGTCTTTCTAGAGAGGTATGTTCCCCGGACCTTGAGGGATAGGAAGAAAGATGAGTTCGCAAATATTGAGCAAGATGGTTCTTCTGTGGCTGCTTATAAGGATCATTTCCATTCCTTAGCTTGTTATTTTTATCAGCTGATTAATACAGAGGAAGAGAAGATCTTCCACTTTATCAAAGGTCTAAATACAGGAGTACAGATTACCGCTTTGAAAGTAGCATTGTTTGTCAGCACCGGTTTCTGCTGGGGTTCCATCAGCGACAAGTCAGCCTACATCAGAGTTTGGTAGGTATATTTCTAAGTCGGCTCTAGCACAGTGACCTAATTTTGACCACGCCTGCTTTGAGTGTGGTGAGCTTGGTCACTTAAGGAGGAACTATCCTCATCTTTGGTAGACATCTATGCAGCAGGCTCCTAGAGCTTTGGGTTATGACAAATATTGTCTGCAGGGCAGATGGGGCAGTCACACTATTGGTAGGGGTGGTGCTAAGCCCAACCAGGGTGGTAGTAGAGGAGGTAACCTGCCCAACAGGGGTAGTGCGTGATTACGTTCAAAATCACTCTCTCAAAGGAAGTGGTAATGATCATTGTACAAAACAATAAATAACCCAACGGATGTCTGGGTCGTATATACGAGGAATAGGACTATGATTCGCCTATCAATTGTCGAATAAAAATCACTAAAGCGAGTAAGTGTTCAAGCAAATATAAGTAAAATTTAGGGAAACAGGTTTGGGAATTAACGATTCACAATTTTAACACGAGAACAACGTAAACACGATTTGATGAGCAAGAGATGGAAGACTAGGGATATACTTCCGATGGGGTTCTACAATGGGATAGACAATTAATTAATCATTCAAATTTTTGATTAAAGGAATGGGTAGATTGGTTCAAGCTATATTTGATAGCCTTTCGACCTTCCAAATATATGTAACATGGTCTCTACTCAAGAACCATAGCTTAACTTAAACCAACCAATTAATACTTGGGTTAATCAAACTATTTCTAGCTTCAATTCTTAGATGGGAATTTCCTTCGATCAAGATATTTTTAGCCTTCATCTATGGTGGAAATCCCAAATCCCCACTATTGGATTCTTAACCAATTTATGAACTCCTCTTTCAAGAAAGAACAAAATTAGTAAACTCAATCAATGTTTTTAACCATCAATTTTTTATTAAACCATGAAGAATTCAATAGACCCATACTAAATAATTAATTATAAGCACAATGAATCAATAGCCATACCCAAATTCAAACACCCATCATACACATACCCCTAGAAGAGAATTTAACTGCTCATATTAAAGGAAAAAGAGAAGATACCAAATGGGTTTCCCAAAATTCTATTCATATTGAAAGCCAATTTCAATTCCAAGTTCCAAATCTTTACAAATTTGTGTTTTTCAATGGGGAAGAAGAAGAGAAAGAGTACTCTCTATGCTATCTTTCTTGGGGAAAATAAAAATTGAATTGTCTCTCAGGTACACACCCCAAAAAGGGTTTTAGAACCTTCTCAATTACGTCATATATACTTGGATAAAAATGCCCTTTGGGACTGGTGCGATTGACGTGCGATGGCACATGCAGTCGCACCTTGCAGTTTGCAGCTCGCGTGTGCCTTCCTTTCTAAGCAGTGAAGTTTAACTGCTTGTGTGATGTGAGGTGCGAGGGTGGTCTGGTTGCATGATTTTTTGTGCAGCTCGTATGTGGTTACTGTTCAGGTAGTTTCTCATCTTCTCTGCGCGGCTGGCATATCGATTGCACCTCTTGACAATTTCTTCCCCTTTTCTGATCAAATTCACACTTTAAATTCTTTTTAAGCTCTTTGGGTTGAATTCCTTTTCTTTCTTCACTCGACCAAGAATAACTGTATTTTACTTCAACAAAGGCAATAAGTACCTCTAATTCTCATCAAAACATGGCAATAATTCATGAATAAAGGCTTAATAAGTTGGTAGATTACCAACTTATCAAACCCCCAAACTTGAACTATTGCTTTTCCTCAAGCAAGATACTCAAAAGGTAAGGAATGAAAAAGGTTCTCAAAACACAAGGGTTGTACACAAGAATATCTAGACTCTAAAACCTAAGAAAATAAGAACAAAAGACTCAAATAAAAATTACTCAACTACAATGCTTATCTCAAAACTCTTATAAAAAAATTCCACTTTTTCATTCAAAAGAAGGGGATTTGCCATTCAAAACAAGATTATCAATCTTCTCAAGTCATTAGCATGGACTTCAAGGTTTGCCTCGAGATTCTCCATATAACTTATCTCATTCGTTCCTCTCAATTTAAATAGAGACTTCATTTTTTAATTCAAGTGTATGATGCCACTTACCACAAGAGAAAATCCCACTCACACTCATGCAATTCAAACCAAAGGGATTAATAGAGAACACGAGAACTCTCACTCTCTCAAAGAAGTTCGAGTGCACACATATTAAACCATAGGCTTGCCCTTCATGTAATTTACCACTAATGTAGAGTTACCAAGCTCAAAATCACTAAGGACTTGCGGGCAACGAGTTGCTAGGGGTAAGGTGAGGATTACATTTGGATCAAGTGACTAAACCTCCCTAATGATTCTTATGATCATTCAAAACACCGCTCACATTTTTGAACATTGACTTCACCTTATTTCTCCCTCTCGCAACCAAAGTTTTCCCTTCAACTTGATCATTCAACATACTTCATTACCTTCACTTGGTAGCACCAATTTCTTCCTTTCTTTTTATTTTTCTCATTTTGTTAGAAATTTTGGAGCAATTTCATTTCGAGCATAAGGTGCTACCTTGCATTGAAATGCATGTCTTTCCTTCTCCACATTTTGTACATACACTCCAAAACTTAGGCTTTTGCCTAGGTCATCATTTCAATCCCCCCCAAACTTAGGCCTTTTAGCCTACATTTCACTTTCTATCCATTAGGGAGGATGAGTGCAAGAATAGAGGGTCCAAAAAGGGTTAAGGTATCTAATAAGTTGCCAAAGAAAGTTCACAAGCTTAAAGGGGTTAACTAGGCCAATGTCAAGGGAAGTCAATTTGGGTGAAGTGTCTATTCAAAGAGGGCCTAAGGTCATCTTCCAAGCTTGGTGTAATCTAAGATTTCATGCGCAAGTCATGAAAAGAAAATGCTTTCGCAAAAATCATTTTCCCCAATTTCCTTCAATTTTTACAAAACTTCTTGCCAAGAAATTTTTTGGTGGGCCCATTTTGAGACAAGCAAAACACAGACTCAATTTAACACTAAACTTGGTATTTTCCCTCAAAAAAGTCACCTCTCAATCCATCGTAGGGAAACACCAACCCAGTTTGACACAAAAATAAACAAAAGAAATAAACAAAAGAAATTATTGCTCCTTGGGAAAGAACCATGGTATGAAGAAAGACCTTGGAGTTTATTTGACTAAGCTACTATTAACAAGGTGAAAGTGAGTTATGTGCTCATTTATCAAATGGGAACAAGCCTTGGCATAGGCACTAAGCGCAATATGCAAAGAACGGGTAGTAAAATAATAGATGGTGTAGCACCAACCCGACATTCACATTCACAACATCAATATGAAAAGCCTGGCAATGGTACAATTCAAGCATTATAAAATTTAAAAAAAGCCCGGTGAAGGCAATACCACAATCATCTAGTTATGCCCGACAAGGGCCAAATTATCTAACAAGAAAAATAAAAGCCCCGACAAGGGATATAAAAAGCAATATCTCAAAGCCCAACAAGGGCAACCAACAATATCATAAAAATTAATGCACCACCTCCCCCACTTAAAATAAAGCATTACCCTCAATGCTTAGGCTCAAAGTAACTAAGGGAAAGGTTCAAAAACTCCTAGTACTAGCTAATGCTTCTCATCCTCCTTCTGCGCAGCTGGCTCTGAGCTAGAACTTGCTCCTCCTCGATGAGAGTGTGCTGTGTGCTCGTAGATCACCTTTTAGAGTGCTAGGTCCCGAGCATCATCAAGCTCCTAATCATTTCTACCCAAGGCAGTGAACAAATCATCCATGGGGCCAAAAGTAGGATGGGGTGCATCCATGGCAGCCTCAAAAGAACTTAAATCAGCATCACCCATCGGTTTCTTCCCCTTAGCCTTGTCGACATATTTTTAGATATCTGCCACAGCACGCTCAACAATGTCCACTATTTTTCACAAGTTTGCCACGATGTTCACCACCTTTTTTATAGTATTCTTTATGGCCTTCTGAATCATACCGGGTAGCCTCTCAGCCAGGGTGGTCAATTGATTATCATGAGAGTAGGTCATGTCAACCAGCTTTTGAAATACCGTTGGGGTCAAGGTTGATGATAATGGGGAAGGTCTAGGAGGAACAACAACTATGGGATTTCCTAATTCTGCGGGAGCAGGTGCACCTGAGACTGATCTAGAAGGAGAGGAAGCGGAGGGCTCAACATCGTTGTCCTCAATATGCACACTAGCTAAACTCTGCATCTTGAGCTTCTTCATCCTAGGAGCTTCAACATCAGTCTTCTTCTCAAGGTCAAGCAAACCAGTTGCAGGGGTAAAGACGTCAAAGGGAAAATATGAGATCCCAGCCTTAGCACATAACTTGCTGATAAGCACAGGGAAAGGGAATGAGTCACCAGATTGACGTGCCTTCCTCTTGATAACCACTGTTGCGATCTCACCAAAGTTCACATGTGTCCCTGAGATGATGGAGGCTACTAGAATGGCACCCTCCTGTGTAACCTTCTGATTATTTTTAGAAGGTAAGAAGTGGGAGCGAACGAAGTCATACCATAGGCGCACTACAAAGTGAAGACTCTGGCATGAAATGATGCCCCCCAGAGTTATCTAGATGAGAGTCCCACGAGAAATGATAGTAGCAGCCCAACTTAGTTGTTTTTCCTTTGGGAGCACCTTGGCCCAATATTCTGGTGCAGGATCAATCGGGTTATCTCAGTAGATGGTGTTGATAGCAGCTGGTGTGATGTGAACTTCTTTACCCTAGACCATCACTGAGTCCAAGCAATGTTAATCATCAACATTGCTCGTGTACCCCATTGAGTACTGCTTGGTCTGGTAAAAGGCATAAAATTGATGGACCAACTCATCGTGATAACCTGCGGGGACCTCTACAAATAGAGCCATTGGAGGGTAGTGAAATATTGGTGGATGTTAGGCAAATTAGCCTCAACCTCTGTAAGGTTAAAGCTGCACTCTAGGGTGAAGGTCCTTTCCTTGTCCCTATTATAGAGAGCTTTCATTCCCTCCACCTCAAAGTGAATCCTCTCCTCCCCAGTAAGTTGCACCGGAGGAGGTGCTAGAGTAGCAGCAAGGGCTTTCTTATTTCCTTTAGGCTTGGTAGTGGAGGTAGGAGGAGCTGGGGGCCTTATTGTGCTGCGACCTGAGTTATCCCTACCAAAAGATATTTTTTGCAAAAAGAGATTGTGTGTACTCAAAAAATAGCAAAATGTTTTTGTATTTTTTTGGAATAATGAAAGAAGAAAATGCTACACAACGTTAAAGAACTAAAATGAATTTGAATGTATAGGAGGAGAAAAATACACCAGGTAATTTCTGGCATGTGCGAGTAACATGCGGAGCCCATGTAAAGAAGTGCGCTTCACATGTGGTGTCGCCCATGCAGGCAGAAACTTGGACAAAAGTAGATTAAAGGTGCAAAGGTATGTGCAAAATGCCTCAACCGTTGTGCGCGTTGCATGTGCCTTTGCCCCTTTAAGCTGTACACTGACACATTTTAAACAGACATGCGACACCTTGTGCATTCCACAAATGAAGATATGCGTGTCGCATATAAAACATATATGGAAACAGTAAGAATTTTTCAATTCTTCATTTCTTAATACGTTGCATATGCGATTTGCAGAGCAATACCTATGGAATGCAAGTGCAACAAAGGCTACAAACACAATTTTAATAGGGTTTAAGCACGGATTGACCAATAATCAAGCTATCTGTATAATCAAACTTCCCCCGAAAACTTCAAACTCATTCAAGACCCACACATTATGAAAGATTTGCTTAATGACCTCCCTTAAGAAGGACGTTACCCCATCTATCATCTGGAACATCAAGCATTCATGAAAATCACACAAAAACATTCAACGCATCAAGATTTTACTTCCCTCAACCAAAGCGCTCACCGGACAATTTTAATCAGTTAAAGTAACACAAGGGCGCAGAGGTATCAACAATTTCAGCCCACACAACACTATTTAACCAAAACCATACCAAAACCTATCATTGGGCCAAATCATGCATCAACGCAAATGGGTTACTCATACTTCACCCAAAAACAGGAAATTACGAGCTAAGAATTAACACAAGTTGCATGCATCAATCTAAAATCAAGATCTACCAAGTTTTTCTCAAGAAAAATCGATAATAAGCCCTAGGGGTCCCAAAAATCAGATATCATCCAAAATCAATATGGAGAATTAAACTAACATGCTTTACAAATAACATTCCCAATCTACTTAAAACAAGGGTGTAATATTGGGGAACTTACCACAAGCAAATATGAGGGAGTAAAAAGCAAAAACTTGAAGTTTTTAGTGCCTAACAATGGAGACCTAACTTTTCCACTGGAAAAAATAGTGGTGCTGTGGTGATTTTGGCGGCAGTGGCAAGGTGGTATTGAGGGAGAAGAAGATAGTTGGTACAGTTTTGATGATTTGGCGATTTTTTATAGAGAGTTATGTAGGTTTTGTGTAGGTTATGGGAGAGAAAAAAGAGAAGGTGATGGTTTAAAAGGGAGAAGGAAGGGGAAAAGATGCGGGTCAATGTCTGGGTCAGGTCGGTTAATAGGTAGGTCAATTTTTTTTAAAACTTACCTACGTGCGCCATGACGTGTGATGGGCACATAGCAAAGTGCATCTTGCATGTCGCTTCACAAGTGAAGATCTTGAGTGTCATGCCCCAAACTCGAGGGGGGGGGGGCGCAACTGGAACCTAATGCCAAGACTTAGGCCAAAGCCAACCCTGTTGAACTATTTTCCAATGGTGCATAACAGTCACGCACAATCAAGAAAATAATAAAGTATACCTCGGCTTAAAAATCATCCCTCGGACGGTAAGGCCCCTATCAATAACTTTAGAAAGAAAACAGCTACTCCCAACAATTCATATAATACAATAAGCATATAGCACATAAGTCCTGTACGGGACATCGAGGCCACCATGATATCTAAGAAATCATAAACACTATGCAGGAAATTGAGGCCACCATGATCTCTATACAGAAACTGAAAACATGTATATACAATGTAAACTAGGTCAATGACCACTAAACTGCCAACACAACAACAGCTGGGCCCAACTAGCAAACAAGCTATAACAAATAAACATACAAGGCCAAGATGGCCACCATAATAGTTCTGTAACCCAACTGACTAGTCTGCAAGCCTCTATGAATATAGTACTTGGTGGGACAGGTCCCCAACCTACCTAGTAATTATAAATAGCAAAGGGAAAACCTCTGAGACTCTAGAGACCCCTAAAAAGAAAAGAGTCAACCAACCCGCTGAAAGCTCGACTATGCTACCCAACAGGACTGTCTGGTTGTCGCTCTAAACCTGCAGGCATGAATGCAGTGCCCCTAGGCAATGGGCCATTAGTACAGATTAATGTACCGATCATGTAAGGCAAACGAAAAACTAAAAACTGAAGTGTAGGGACCGAACAAAAGGTCAGGAGTAAAACAGAAGTACAATAACTTACCTTCCTGTAATAAGATACCATCTAAAGCACATAGGAAACAATAACCTTACCTAGCCCCCAAAAGCCCGGGAGGTACAAACAACATACAATTTCCATAAGTCCCAGTAGGCACAAACAATTGCTAAATACCCATACTGACCCTTTACCTGGACCCCAGTGATAATCTAATCTGAACTGTCTGAATGTACATGTGTCGTGAATCAGTACAACTCTGAGTCTCTATGGTACCATGTATGTACTTACCCAAAGGTACAGCCTGCCCATCCTGTTGGTACGGTCTGCCCGGCCTGAGGCACGATAATATACTATAACTGCTGCCCTGTAGGTACAGCCTGCCCATCCCATAGGTACAGTCGGCCCGGCCCAAAAGCACGGTAATATAATGTAACTACTGCCCCGTAGGTACAACATGCCCATCCCATAGGTACGGTCTGCCCGGCCTGAAGGCACGGTGATAGTAACTAGAATGTAGGATCCAAAACCCTGCAGTGTTAGTGTCTGCTGAGGCCAAAACAAGCTCATAGGCGGAAACATGATGATAAAAACAACATATTAACATTATGTAATCATAGGTGACCTCAATACAATTATAACATGCTTTTCTAGGCTGCTGGGTAAGGAATAGAGTGCTGCTAATAGTCGCTATATCATGCTTTGGGGTAAAACTCAATATTATAAGGCCACTAGTCGAATAACGATGCTACATATGCTATACAAGTTTTGGCCTTAAATTTCATACCAGAGAGTTAAAAGGAATCCTTAACATACCTTTCAACTAAAGCCCCAAAGGTGTCTCTATGTAACTCGACCAACCTATCATAACACAACAATTGCTAGAATCAACATGGATGCGAGAACAAGCCATAGACAATTAATAATGTGTCAATGTCACACTCGTGACCAGACAACTCCAAAGAATAAACTAAGGACAATAACAATAAGAAATGGCAGCTAAATCTAACAACAATATGCTAACCACATCACAAAGGTGCGACGAGCTCCTGAGGCACTATTTGAAGGCGTACTTCATATCATTCAACCCAATAACCATCGTACGTGACTCCAATAAGAATCACACCAATCCCCCAATCTCTCCAACACTTTAACAGCATCAACATAACATAATAACAACCAAATTTAATATGACAGAGAGGCTGCCCAGAGTCACGGATCCAAAATACCCCTTCGTGGCTCAGAAATCTATAAAACAATACTAGAACATGGAATTTCAAAGGAGGGTCGTAGGAGGAAGGTTACTTCAACAAAAAACTTTGGAATACCAAGATAAATATGTTGTTACAAGGACCCACCATGAGCTGTAACAATATACGGCAAGAAAACACGACAAATATGCCGATAACAAAATGTTCTCCTCGGAATAGATTCTAAAGCTCAAATTAAGAATGAGTCGAGGATTTAGAACTCTCACCTTCAGATAATACAATGATAACACTAGATAAATATCATCTCCACGACCTGCCTCTTTGCAGTAGCAACAAATGGAGCCAAAAATGACGAGAAAACTATACCACGATGATGAGCTCGCGATGTAGAGCAACTTCCGAATTGAAAGCATCAAAGTACATGGAGTATTTAGGGACTTTCCCTATGATTTTATACAGTTTTTTGTTGAGTTTTATGAAATAAAACGACGTAGAATCATCCTTTAAAGAGCTAAATCGACTTGGGATAGGGGGGCCCACCTTGACATTCCTGCTTGTGCAGTCTTACAAAAACGCAAATATCTCTCTTTTGTGAAGTCATATAGATAAATGGTTTAGTGCGTTGGAAACTAGACTCATAGACCTTCAATATGGTAGGTTGGGGCCCTTCTAATTCCTTATATATTAGGAGAAAATCTTTGAGACATTTGACCCAAAGTTTTAGAGATTTTCTTAACGGAATTTATCGTAACTTAGAGCTTCTGGATCTTACATTTGGCATAGCCATTGGTCTATGAATGAAAAGTTGAACTATGATTAACCTGATTCCTCAAACCCTTCTGGAAAGATGTCCAAAATTATTTTGTAAATGGTTACTCTCTATCTGAAATAACTGATACTGGACATCATGAAATTTGACTATTTCTCTAATGTACAGTCTGACATAGTCTTCAGCTTAGAATGTGGCCCTGACTTGCACGAAATGGGCCGATTTGATCAATTTATCAATAATCACCCAAATAGAATCGAACTTCCATTACAAACAAGGCAAACTTATGACAAAATCCATATTTATAGCCTCCCACTTCCACAATGGAATAACTATCTCCTGAGTCAGCCCACTAGGTTTTTGATGCTTTACCTCTACCTGCTAATTATTTGGGCACTATGCCATGAACTTAGGTATGTTCCTCTTCATCCCAGTCACCAACAAATCTTCTTAATATCATGATACATTTTGGTGGATCCGAGGTGAATAGAGTAATGAAAATGGTGTGCATATTCCATAATATGTTGTCTAAGCCCTGCAATATCCAAAACACATAACTGATCAATGAATCTGAGGAATCCATCTCTTTCTATATCAAAGGTTAATGACTCTCGCTACTAAGCCTTGCCTCTAACCTACTCTTAAAATGGGATCATCGTATTGTCGTGCCTTCACCTCCATTATTAGAGATGGTAGGGCTTTGTCATAAATTGTGACCCTAATATCATCGGAGTCTAATAATCTATCCCCCAAACTAGCTAGCTGATGGAGCTCTCAGGCTATCTCCCACTTCTCAGTTCCCGAATACAATAGACTGCCTATAGACTTACGATTGAGGGCATCCGCTACTATATTGGCTTTCCCTGAGTAATATAAGATATCCACATCATAGTCTTTCAGATATTTAAGCCATCGGTGCTATGGAAAGTTCAACTCTTTCAGCCTAAAAATATAATGGAGGCTCTTATGATCTGTATAAGTATCAACATTAATGATACACCAGTAATTCTTCAAAATCTTCAGGGCATGAATAAATGCATCCAAGTATAAACTGTGGGTCAGGTAGTTCTTCTCATTCTTCTTTAACTATCTAGAAGCATAAGCAATTAACTTTTTGTGTTGCATCAAAACACAAACCAGCCTAACTCTTGAAGCGTCACAATACATTGCGTAACCCTCTGGACCCTCTAGTAAGCTTAGAACTGGTGTTACAACCAATCTATCTTTTAGCTTTTGGAAACTCCGCTCGCAAGTTGTGGTCTACTAAAACTTAGCTGCTCTTTGATTCAGCTTTATCAAGGGCGCTGAAAGTGAAGAAAATCCTTCCATCAGCCTTCTGTAATACCCTTCTAACCCCAGAAAGCTACAAACTTCTGTCGTGGTCATGGGTCTAGGCCAGGTCTTCAAGGCCTCAATCTTTTGTAAGTCAACCTAAATACCATATCCTAAATACCATATCTAATATAATAAGGCCTAAAAAAGCCATATAATGCAACCAAAACTCACACTTCGGGAGCTTAGCATACAACCTTTGCTCTCAGAGTACCTGAAGCACTGCTCGAACGTAGTCTCTATGCTCGATCTCTGAATGAGATATACCAGAATATAGTCAATAAAAACAATGACAACAAGTCTAAAAAAAGGCCTGTACATACTGTTCATGAAGTCCATAAATACTACTGAGGTGTTCGCTAACCCAAAAGATATCACAAGAAAATAAAAATTGCCATATATGAGCTTGGAGACTGGATTTGGAATATCACTCTCTCAATCAGGTTCTTGGTGGTACACTAAATTTAAATTAATCTTTGAGAGGCATTGGGCATCCTATGGTTGGTAAAAAAAACCCATCAATCTTTGGTAGTGGATATGTGTCCTTTATAGTCACCTTATTAAATTTTTGGTAGTCTATACACATTCTTAATGAGTCAAATAACACTTGTGTACCCCATAGTGACACACTAGGCCTGATAAAACCCTTATCTAATAAGTCTTCCAGTTTTTTTTTCAATTCCTTCAATTCTGACGGTACATTTCTATATGGGGTAATTGATATCGGCCGGGAATCTAGTAATGTATCAGTAGAAAAATCAGTCTCCCATTCTAGAGGAATACTAGGAAGCTTGTCTGGAAAAAAATCTGGAAACTCATTAACTACTGGAATAAACTGAATAGTTGATGGGTTAGTATCAATATCCTAAACTCAGACAGTATGGTAAATGCAGCCTTTGGCAATCATTTTCCTTGCATGGTGATAGGAAATAAACTTGCCTTTTACAGTTTTCGCATTACCCTTAAACTCCTGAGATACCTCCCTTAGAATGTGGAATCTAACAATCTTTGATCAATAGTCAACATTGGAATAATAAGATGCTAGCCAATCTATTCCCATAATAATATCAAAGCCAAGCATCTATAGCTCTATTAGGTCGACAGAGGTCTGATGGCTAAATATATATACCGTTGAATCGTGATAAACCCTCAGGGCAGTAATAGAGTCGCTAACTGGGGTAGACATAGAAAAAAGGTCGCTGCAATGCCTCTTGTACTATACACAACTTCACAATAATATATAAGGGTAACATACGATAATGTGGAGCTTGTATCTATAAAAACATCAACATAATGGAACAACCATCCAATATACCTATCACAACATCTGGAAAAGTATATAAATCTTGATGACCTTTAGTGTATATGTGCAATTCTGTCCACTAATGGAACTAGATTCTCCCTCTTGGGGTTGACCTTTACCTGATAAAATTTGGCAACCACGCTTTATATGATATACTAAGGAAGATGATCATGTTGCTAATCTGTCTGTCATTGCTGAACCTTACTTGTTACTAAATGGACAATATCTTCGTATATGACCCTCTTGGCCACAAAAATGCATGTTGTGGAACCCTGATGGCATCTCCTAGCTTGTGTTTATTGAATCTATCACAATATGGCACAACTGATCTAAATTGCTCTAGGACCCTGTACTGCTGTGATCCTGATGCTCGTGAGCTCCCACCCGGACCTAACCACCCTCGGTTGTCAAATTTTCTACCCAGGGAATGTTGTAGTGGGGTCCTAGGTGGTCTCTTAGAATATTGAGGTCTGGAGCCACCCTGGGCCTCTATCTAAAACACGTGGGCCTAGATCTTTTTTGCTGCCCTCTCTCGTCTCTCTTAGTCATATACTGCAAATGTCAAAGTAGCTTTATATTATATGGAGTGGTATGCATTTTCATAATGTTCATATTGTCATTATGTGCGGTTTGGGTACAATCCCAATAAAACCATAAGCCAAAGAACTCAACCCTTATGACTCAGCTCTATAGCACGATTTGAGCAAGAAAAAGGGTAACTTTCTTGAACAGTGTCTGTAGCTTCCTGCTTATAGAATGTGGTGCACAACACATTTATAAACAAGACTCTACTAAACTGGGCTTATAGACTCCTAAGGATATGTCGTTGCTCTGATACCAAGTTTGTCACTCCCCAAACTCGAGGGGGGGCACAACTGGCATCTTATGCCAAGACTTAGGCCAAAGCCGACCCTGCTGAACTATTTGCCAATGGCGCATAGAAGTCACACACAATCAAGAAAATAAACAAGTATATTTCGGCTTAAAAATCAGCCCTTGGCCGGCAAGGCCCCTGTCAATAGCTCTAGAAAGAAAATAACTACTCCCAATAATTCATATAATGCAATAAGCATATAGCACATAAGTCCTGTTCAGGCTATCGAGGCCACCATGATATCTAGGAAAGTATAAAGACTATGTGGGCTATCGAGGCCACCATGATCTCTATACAAAAACCGAAAACATGTATATACAATGTAAACTAAGTCAATGAGCTACTAAACTTCCAACACAACAACAATTGGGCCCAACTGGCAAACAAGGTACAACAAATAAACATACAAGGCCAAGATAGCCGCCATCTTAGCTGTGTAACCCAACTGACTAGTCTGCAAACTTCTATAAATACAATACTTGGTGAGACAGGGCCCCAACCTACCCAGTAAATATAAATAGCAAAAGGCAAACCTTTGAGACTGGCAACACCTAAAAGGAAAGGAGTCAACCAACCCGCTGAATGCTCCACTACGCTACCCGATAGGCCTATCTGGTCATCACTCAGAACCTATAGGCATAACTGCAGTGCCCCCAGGAAATGGGGCGTCAGTACGAAATAATGTACTGAGCATGTAAGGAAAATTGAAAACTAAAACTGAAGTGTAGGGACTGAACAAATGGCCAGGAGTAAAATAGAAGTACAATAACTTACCTTCCTGCAATAAGATACCATCTAAAGCACATAACAAACAATAACCTTACCTGGACCCCATAAGCTCGGCAAGTACAAATAGCATACAATTTCCATAAGTCCTAGTAGGCACAAGCAATCTCTAAATACCCATACTGACCCCTTACCTGGACCCAGTGATAATCTTTTTTGAACTGTCTGAATGTACATGTGTCGTGAATCAGTACAACTCTGAGGCTCTGTGGTACCATGTATGTGCTGCCCCGTAGGTACAGCCTGCCCATCTCGTAGGTACAATCTGCCCAGCCCGAAGTCACGGTAATGTACTATAACTGCTGCCTCATAGGTATAGCCTGCCTGTCTCGTAGGTACGGTCTACCCAGCCCTAAGGGACAGTTTGCCCAGCCCGAAGGCACGGTAATATAATGTAACTTTTGCCCCATAGGTCTAGCCTACCCATCCCGTAGGTACGGTCTACCCGGCCTGAAGGTATGGTAATAGTAACTAGAATCTAGGATCCAAAACTCTGCAGTGTTAGTGTCTGCTGAGGCCAAAACAAGCTCATAGGCGGCAGAATGACGATAAAAAAACACATTAACATCATGTAATCACAGGTAACCTCAATACAATTATAACATGCTTTTCTAGGCTGCTGGGTAAGGAATAGAGTGCCGCTGATAGTCGCTATATCATGCTGTGGGGAAAAACTCAATATTATAAGGCCACTAGTCGAATAACGATGCTACATATGCCATACAAGCTTTGGCCTTAAATGTCATTCCAGAAAGTTAAAAGGAATCCTTAACATACCTTTCAACTGAAGTCCCAAAGGTGCTTCTATAAAACTCGACCAACCTATCGTAACGCAACAATTCCTAGAATCAACAGGGTTGCGAGAATGAGCCATAGACAATTAATAAGGTGTCAATGTCACACTTGAAACCAGCCAACTCCAAAACATAAAATGAGGCCAATAACAATAAGAAATGGCAGCTAAATCCAACAATATGCTCATCACATCTCAAAGGAGTGACGAGCTCCCGAGGCACTATTTGAAGACGTACTTCATATCATTCAATCCAATAACCATCGTACGTGACTCCAAAAAGAATCACACCAATTTCTAGTCCCTCCAATACCATAACACTATCAACATAAAACAATAATAACCCAATTTAATATGACAAAGGGGCTACCCAGAGCCACGAATCCAAAATACCACTTTGTGGCTCAGAAACCCATAAAACAATACTAGAACATGGAATTGCAAAGGAGGGTCATAGAAGGAAGGTTACCTTGACAAACAGCTTTGAAATACCAAGATAAACATGCTGTTATAAGGACTCACCATGAGTTTTAACTATATACGACATAAAAATATGACAAACATGCCGATAACAATAAGTTCTCCTCAGAATTGATTCTAAAGCTTAAATTAAGAATGAGTCAAGGATTTAGAAGCTCACCTTCCGATAATCAAATGATAACACTAGATAAATATCAGGTGCATGAACTGCCTCTTTGCAGTAGCAACAAACAGATCCAAAAATGATGAGAAAACTATACCACGACGATGAGCTCGCGATGTAGAGCAACTTCCATTAAACTTCCGAATTGAAAGCATCAAAGTCCATGGAGTATTTACGGGCCATCCATATGATTTTCTACAGTTTTTGGTTGAGTTTTATGAAATAAAACGAAGGAGAATCATCCTTTAAAGAGCTAAACCGACTTTGGATGGGGGGCCCTCTTTGACGTGCCTTCTTGCGCAGTCTTACGAAAAAAATGTGAATATCTCTCTATTCTGAAGTCGTATGGACAAATGATTTAGTGCATTGAAAACTAGACTCGTATATCTTCACTATGATAGGTAGGGGTCCTTCTAATTAATCATTTATTAGGATAAAAGCTTCGAGACATTTGACCCAAACTTTCAGAAATTTTCTTAACGGAATTTACAATAACTTTCCCCGACTTTTATTTTGCAACTTCCTTGACTTCAAAACTTAACATACAACCATTGAGCAATTAAAATACCTCCTAGAAAAATCCTCTCCAACATATTATGAACTGTTAGTCTTACCCCAAAAGTATGAGTTCATCCAACATTCGAATAGGCGGGGTGTTACATTGTGCCAAATTTTTGCCAGTTTTCTGGTTTGGCATACGACAGAGGTGCGACACGCACAATGAAGGGTGTGATTCGACCCTTCAATTGAACTCCCTTTCAAATTTTCATCTTCCTTCTCAACTCACTGGTTGTCAAGTGCGACACCACATGCGGCCGCAAAATGGGGCACGTGAAATGCATGTCTGATTGCACATGCCCTTCGAGATTTTTCTTCCAGTTAGACATTTTTCAATCTCTATGAATTCCTAAAACACACCAAAAATAACAAAGGATAAAAGAAATCAACTAAAAAACACTTGGGTTGCCACCCAAGAAGATATTGATTTTACGTAATCGCACGACGATAGAATCTCATGGATCAATCATAGCTTGGGGTCATGCCAAGACAATGGACACAATCCCTACCAAAGCGTCGGAAGTACTTCTTAAAAATCCTCATCACCTCCTCTTGTTTCCAAGTTGATAACTTTATAGATATGGGAACTTGGAGGATGTCATTTGGATTCTTGTCTTCTCGAACATTGAAGACCACAGTTTATCATTGGGTGGTCCATCCTTAGTCTCAATCTCTCCATGGATATCAACCATCTCACCCTTGGTAGAAATCACGGACACAACTTTTTACCCATCCGGTGGTTTGGTGGGTTGACACACGTTGAATATGACTTCTTCGCTCCTACTCGAAATTTTAGTTCCCCTAGATCCACATCAACAAGAGCCCTTCCGGTGGATAATAGGGGATGCCCAAAAATGATAGGAACCTCAAGATCAACATTGCAATCCAAGACCACAAAATCAGCTGGTAGGATGAACTTGTATACCTTCACCAGTACATCAAATAGTATTCCCACCGAATGCTTTATTGAATGATTGGCCATTAATAGCCTCATCAATGTGGGTTTAGGAGGACCTAGTCCCAACTTTCTGAAAATCATGAGGGGCTTAAGTTGATACTTTCCCCGAGGTCACATAAGGCTTTCTTGAATAAGAACACGCCGATGGCACATGGGATGGTGAAAGCTCCCGGATCTTCCCACTTGGGAGCGCTGTTACTTGTCATCACCGCGCTGCAACTATGGGACACTTCAACTGTCCCCACATCAATCACATGTTTCTTTTTTAGAAATTCTTTCATGAATTTAGCATAACCAGGCATTTACATGAGAGCATCAATCCAAGAAATGTTGATAGATAGTTTGTTGAAAATGTCTAAGCACTTCTTGAATTGATTATCTTCCTTTCTCTTGATCAACCTCGGAGGATATGTAGTAGGACTTTTAGGCAACAACCTTGGCACACTTGGAGCTTCCTCCTCAATCTCAATAGCAATTTGAGAAGGAAACTCACTCTCATCCTTCTCCTCTTGTGGGCTATAATCTTCAACAATTACATTGGGTGCACAAGGCTTCACCCTAACATTTTGACTCACATCATTACTCTTGTCAATAACGACCCTTTGAGCAAATTTTTTATTCAAGTCAACCATAATTCTATTGATCGGTTTTCTCACTTTATCTAAACTCCTTCCACTTCTAGTAAAAATTGCCATTATATGGGCATCGTTCATCGAGTTTGCAAGAGTGTCACTTGGAAGGGTACCCTTTAAATGAGGATTTATTTGAGAAGAGAGGTGGTTCATTTGAGCTTCCAAGTTCTTAATTGACGCTGAATGGGAGTTCATGGTTTGATGAAGAGTAGATACATCACTCTTTAGACTTTTACTCCTTTATCCATGGACTCCACTCTTTGTAGCACTTTTGATAACATGTCCTCAATAGCTAGCCGGGTCACTTACACTTAGTTGATCAGGAGAAGCATTTGCCTTCGGTGGAGGCACATAGGGATTATTGCTTCAGTGGTTATATGAATCATTTTCCCGTTCATGATATTACTCACGGTCTCTCCAACCTTGGTTCTCATCTCGTGGTCTCCAATTGCCTTGATTGGCACCTTGATACCCTGAGCAAGAACCTGCCGATAGATAACACAACTCCTCATCTCCCGATGCATCAATATAACTTTATCATGATCTTTCGAACCATAAGTACCCACAACATGGACACTTTTGGTTCTGGCTCCCATCATAGGTTTGGACAACAAGTCGATTTGAATCATTATTTTGGCCATGGTTTCATCTCTTTCCTCTTTTTTTTTCCTCATCTCATTATTCATTATGGAGGAAGTAACACTGGATGAAACTTCAACATCTCTCATATGCCATGCCCTATTAGTTTTTATCATTCGATCAAGGAGATATGAAGCAAGTACATAATAGATCCTCCCACGATATTATTAGTGACCGACTTGTTCATAGAGTCTAGTGCTCTATAGAAGCTTTAAAAGAGAATATTATCTGGAAAGTCATGGTTTGGAAATGATAATAACTTCTTCTTGAACCTCAACCACACCTCATGCAATGGATCATCCGGAAATTGCCAAAAATTAGTAATCTCATCACACAAATGCATCATACGAGAGGGTGGAAAAAATCTAGTCAAGAAGGCTTCAACCAATCCATTCCAAGTTGTAATGGAGCCCTCAGGGAGCTCTTCAATACACGCGGTTGCCTCACTCATAAGGGAGAATGGAAACAATCAATGCCAGATCGACTCTTGAGTTATGTTATGGATATTGAAGGGTTGGCAAATTTCAACAAAATTTTGGATATGTCGATTTTCATCTTCATGGGCTAACTCTCCAAAGAGTCCCTTCATATGGATCAAGTGCAACATAGTACTTGTGATGTGGAAGACGACGTTGCCAATGATTTGGGGTAGCCGGATTGCACCCACAGGAGCATGACCAATAGGTCCATCTTCCACGTCCATGAATCTATCAACACTTTCTTTGTCACCCACTTGACCCATGGGCAACATGTTCAATAAAACACAAACAACAAAAAAGCAAAAGGGAACAAACACTCAACAAAATTGAATTACATGACAAATAAATGGCAAATCAAAAACCATTCCCCGGCAACGGTGCCATTTTTCATGATGTTCAAAAGCACTCTCCTTGTTACGACCCGATTTCTCAGGTCATGATAGCACCTACAACCCTCAGTAGGAGAACTAATCCCCGTAGCCCAGAAGATTAGTAATGGGCTACTACCTAATCCAACTCGCACAATAAGAAGAAATAAGTGGAAGTAGAGATAAAATAGAACAACGCGGAAGCAACAATCTGATTATATACAAAAAGGAAACTACACAAACCCAAAGACCTAGTATGGAAAGACATGAGCTTCTAATAGAATACAAGTGCTAGAGATAACAAGATAGTAAATACAACTGTCTCTGAATAAACATAAAGTAACGGTGCCAAGAGACAAGATGTGGTAAAGCCCCGATTGGCAGGAGCTCACCCTAGTCTCGAATATGCAAAAGTTGCACGAGTCTCCACGTGATCAATGGCGAATGCGCACACTAATATCTGCACTGAAAAGATGAAGAAGTATAGTATGAGCACCAATTTCTAAGCAACGAGTACCCAGTAGGCATCATCAGCCGATTGAGCGCATAAAAGATATAAAAACAGTAACTAGCAGATACCAAAGAAGCAGTCACAGAAGCAAATAGAGAAAGCACATGGAAAATAGCACAGATAGAAGTCAATAAGAATTACAAACATGCTATGCTAGCCACAGAAGATATATATATAACACAAAATAGATGTAAAGGAAAGAAGAACGCACCTGGAGTCCTTGTAACAATAATATATATATAAAGAGAGAGTTAGAAAGATGGAGGTATACTGGTAACCTCAAGTAAGAAGGGAGAGAAGGGAAACAATTAAACAAACTCAAGCTAGAAACAATATACTTAATGAAATGATGCTAAAACCCCAACTTCAAGATAATACAGATAGAAATCGATCTCACAAGTGCAACTCTAGGTTTGAATAAACTAAGCCACAAAGAACTGAAAGCCACTAATCAAAACTACAATGACAGATAGAATCCGGTAACCCACAACTACTCAGAAGATCAAAAAAATAGTGCGACAACAATAAAGGACTCACTAATCCACCAAGGACCAAAGGCCAAATAATCACAACCTTAACATGCTAGAAACCACTAAACCACCAATAACCAAAGGCCATAACAAACTTTACAATATTACTAGAGTAATATAATCTACCTACAGTCCCAATGACCACCCATACAATCGAGGAACACAATCAAGCAAAAATAAACCCTCTGGCATCACGTACTATCGGAGCATACAGTGAGTAAACAACAAATAAGGGTGGAACCTGAATACAATATGCATGATGATGTGATATGATGAAACCAATGATAAAAACCCTGTATGTACCTCCTTCGGTGCCTATAGGCCCAACAGGTAGGATCCATGAAAGGATACGACCCGTATACCTCAACTATACGATATACCCTTCCTTCAGCACACTCGATACATAGCCCTTGGTCCATATCGGCAAGGTCCATGGAGCTCTATGACCACATACCAAACACAAAGTCTCAAAGTATAGATCAATAATCAAAATCTCGTAGTACATGCTCATATTCAATCTAGGTTTAAATATATAGTAGTAGTCTTAAAACCCCATCAAAGGGTGCCCAAAGTGTATTCGAGTCTAAATCAGTAATCAAATGTTAATGACACTTATAAAGGGTGCCCGGAGCGTATCCGGGTCTAAATACATAGTAAAACATGTCTAGAACTCTGGCACAACCGAGTCTACTATCAGTGTGAAAACTGGTGATCAAACCATCATAATATCCTCTTTACTCCAAGAGGTTTTATAAAAATCAGTTCCAAAACCCTTTCATAGTCATTTCACTGAAAATGGGCCCTCGAGGCCATCCCAAGTTTAGAATACCATTTATAGTAGGTCCAAATACTAATTAGTAGTTAAATATGCAGAAAACTCCTTTGCATGAATGATATGCTCGCAAACAATAGATTAGCCCAATGGCTCATAAACAATCCTATCGGCCCTGCACATGCACAATCAACTTTACAACATAGATATCCAGCCTAAAGTAACATCTCAATGTCTGACACTCGCGGAGATTCCAAAATATCCCACCGTCTATGTTCCACAGGCATATACAAAGGCCACACGAGACCACAAAGGTAATATCACAATACGACAACGAGTACTACAACAAATATAAGAAATAAATAGACCTAAGAGACGGACAACGTCTAGGGATACCAACCTAGAAAACTAACCCAGGGATACTAATTAATGCATTTATAGCCTATATTCGCAGAGTGTAGATACGCAAGACCATAACCTACTTATCGTCCAATGACTAGCTGCTGGAATGGCATCATCTAAGCTCGATTCACTCTGAGAAGTCCCAAAAAGTAATCACGCTATCAAGAAGGTAATTTATGAATTAAAACAAGACTAACGATACCCATATTGTTAAAAGTTTAGTCGGGCCAAAATTCAGGTCAAAAGTGGGCCTATGGGCCCTACAACCTGAAACTGAAAACAAAATTTTCCATGAGGTTGCCAACCCCACCAGGAACGCATACTCCGAAAATGAGCAAAAAACAAGTAGAGGAGTGGGTTCAAAATAGCCCCCAACCTTCAAGAATCAAACTAGAATAGAAAGAGAAATTAACAGAAATTAAAGAAGAGAACTTACCAATTTACAATGAGGGAATGATCACGAACAAGAATTTATCAACCCAACGCTTTGGAAAAGCCCACACTAGAAATGGGAGCTTTGGAGCTCAAACAAATGGCCAAAAATCGAGTTGGGGATGTTTAGAAATAAAATGGAGAAAAAGGGAATTTATATAGTTCCAGGGATTTCTTCATTGCTATCTCGAGAAAAACCCTCGAGATCATGATGAGTAACCTGGCTAACTCATCACTATCGCGATGGTTAGCCTCGAGATTGCAATAGCCAAAGGAGCAGGGCCTTCATCGCTATCGCGGGAAAACCCTTTGAGATCGTGATGAACAAGGGGATCTTCATTGCTATCGCGAGAAAACCCTTCGAGATCGCGATGAACAAAAAGCCAGACCTTTGAGAATGCGATGGTATGCCTTTGATATCGCGATGAACAAATTTTGTCTATACCAGAAACTAAAAACCAGCTGTTCACCAAGGCTAAAATTTCACCGGATGGACCCTCACGATTCATTCGGGGTTTCGCGGACACAAACAAACTAAGCTATTCAACTAGAAACAACATTCTTGATCCAACAAAATAAATGAAAATCCCATCGGAGGTCGATTTAATAAAAAGTGGGCCCCGTGCCCAAAATCATCCTTTATTCCCAAAATGGAACCTAAGGGCTAAAATCAAGTTTGGAAGCCTAAAGGACCCGAACAAATAGTCCCTCTAGCCTAAACTCGATATTCCAGAGCTAGCAGCACTGACGGAAATTCCATCCAAGGACGTCTTCTCCAATTGTTGACCAAAGTCAACCATACAAGCTCAACTGGCCTGAAAACACAGAACGAGAGAGAATTTCAAGCTGAAAAGTTCCCGGATCCCAACCAAAGGTCCTACTAGACCAAAATCCATGCTCCGGAGCAAATTGAACTGTCGAAATTCAATTCCTAGCATGATTGCCAAGAAAGTTGACTGAAGCCAATGATTTCCTAAGTTAAAGATCTAAAACAAGAAACAACCATAAATACCAAACAGATGGCTCAAGCACCGAACTACCGGGTCCAACAATCCATAAATGACTTAGGGCCACTACAAGAAAGCTCTGACAGTACAAAGAAGGCAAAAACGAGAGAATGACCGGAAGGGTCATTACATAATTCACTACTAAAAAGCACTTTCATCCCCGAAAGTCAAGAAGAAAGGAAACAACAGAGACTCAAGAACTGTTGATGGAAAGCTCGCATCACTCTCTCGGGAAATTGGGGTAGCCTCCTGACCGGACGACACCCAATAGAACAAAACCAAGAAAAGATATCAAGCCTTAACTCCTAACTAGCAAAGCTAGATTCCAACCTTTAACTTTAAAACTACATAGGCCTATAAACCAAACTGAACCTTAAGAATCTTAATCGTAATGCACCAATACAACACCGAAATTAAGAGAACCAAAGCAATCAACACACGGAGCTCGAAACCTCGATACCACGACCAAGCTCACCCAAAAAGTCATAACCAAAACATCTAACTAATGAACTCAGATTTGCAAACCCTTTATACTGACCTGATCACTTTGCACCATAATCATAAAGCTTCACACAAGTCGAACTCTTGAGCCACCATTGAAACATCAACTGACCTACCAGAGATCCTTAGTTCCTTCTATGCTCAACCTTAAATGAGGTAACCTTTATACTCAAAACTCTATCCTTTGACATTTGAAATACTAACTTGAAGCATATTTTCGCAAACTGCAACACTCTTCTCTGACTGACAATCAACCAACAGATGAATACCTTTGCGAAGATCAATCCAGATACCTAAACCAACCTGAACCAACCATCGGAGCTCACTAAAACTCACACACCAGAGTTGGGGAAAGGCATGCATGAACACCCAATATCAAAGAAGGATCTCCCAACTGTAGAGCAAAACCAACCTCGCTGAACCATTTCGAGTCTGAATCAGCTGGAAGTGAATGAACTAGGGCAACCTGCCTAATGACCCAAACCAAAACCAAATCTCTCAAGGAGTGTGGTAAACCTACCACAAAGTTGATCGTTATCAACTAAGTTCCAAGCTCTAAGAAATACCACTGCTGCTCTATATACTCGAATGCCATTCAGATTTAGGATTACCTTACGAGTCTCACCTTAGGAAGAATTCCATCATGCTACGAATATCAAGTCAAAACACCATGTAGGCAAAGGAAAGGATGTCTGAAGTCCAAGGTCACCACTTAGCTATTGACAAACTCAAAACATCTCAACTCACCACCCGCTGGCTCAAAGCATCCACTATACTATATCAGTACACAAACCACCAACTCCAAAGACATAACAACATACCATAACTCTTGGCTTACATTAGCCGAGTCTAACCCATGCTGGAATCCCAAACATAGATAACCCTTTGGACAATCAACTAATTCAAACCTCCAACTCTAGAAACACAAAGGCGTCCATCACTCTCAAAGTATCATTCAAATCCAAAGTAGCCTTACCAACCTCAATCTGCATAACCTTGTCACATATCACACACAACTGCTGATCCTCAAACTGACACTGTTGAATCTGTTCAATCATGGTAGAATGGACCTCGCACTAACAAGAACACCGCTGGGATCTAGAAAGTACAAATGAATCAAATGGTTAGTAAAGTACTGGATGTCCAAGGCCAATGACCACTCTAAAAGAAAAAATAGAAAAGCTAAGTTGCCCGCACCCATTGCCTACCGACACAAGGATGCTGCAACCAAGGAGAACCTTTCACGAACTATCTGAAGTAAACTACTATCCCACGATTTTGAAACCCAACTCCAACCGCCAAATAATGCCTCTATTGAAGCCATGATGTCACGATCCAATTTCTCGGTCATGATGGCACTACAACCCCCGGTAGGTGAACCAATCCCCGTAGCCCAGAACAGTTAGTAATGGGCTACTATCTAACAAATAAGAGAACAAGATGAAGAGAATAGATAAAAGGACTATAAATATATACATATGCGGAAACTAAACCAAATCCCAAGACCTGGTATCATAGTATAGAGCCCAAACTACATACACGGAGTGCAAATAATCCAAAACAATATATACAGATGTCTCTGAATGGTAATAGAGTACATAAAGCAAAAGATAAACTAAAGCTAAGCTCCGATCGCCAAGAGCTCACCCTCAGTTTGAAGTAGTCCCCAACAGATCTCCAAGCACGAATCACAACGATCTAACGGTGATGGCCCACGCTAGGATCTGCACCCAAAGATGCAGGGGGTAGGGGTGAGCACCAAATGCGAAGCATAAGGTACCCAGTAGGTATCATAGGCCGACTGGCACATATAAGATGAAGAAGTCGTGCGAGTTAAATAGAATAAGCAGATAGACAGTTTTGAGTAATAGTGATAACAAAGCATGTCACGCACTCAGAAGAGATCAACAAAGTGGTTTGTGCCACAGAATAAAGGTCGAAGTCTCAGACTAAGTATAAGGTGAGTCACTCAAGCAGAGAAGAATAAGAAGATTTATGTTAGACCCCCACAGCCCCTCCGCCTCCGACGCGCGCCCTATGCGCCACGATATTGGCCCAGGCACACTATACAGCATCTCTTTATTTAGTGGCACAGAAGATAAAGAAAAAGTTGAGCACCGCACTTACAAGACCTCGTGTGGCCTACAGTCTTTAGGTGAATGTCACGCCCAGTGCAATTAAGCGTGGTATATATCATTTAAACAGATAATATAGAGGAGGACCCTTCTCTACAAAAAATCTTGGACGGGAGGTAGTCTGCCGGAGTATGTCGTCAGAGCTTTGTAGATACGAAGAGTAGAAAAAGGGTATCGATAGGCATGCTCAGAGACATTGAATATCAACTCAACATATCCATACAGAGGTACTCATACTTATCCATAATAGAGAACAATTCCGTAAGTAAATAGCAAAAAGTCTACCTACAGTCCCCCGGCCGCCCATACAACCGAGGAACACAAACAAGTGAAAACAAACCCTCCGGCATCCCATACTACCGGAGCGTACGATCAGCAAACAACAAACAAGGGTGGAGCCTCAAACAATGAATGATATGATGCATGAAGATCTCAAGTGAAATGGTATCTCTGTATCTACCTCCTCCGGCGCCGATCCGGCCCAGTAAGTAGGTTTCATGGAAGGACACTGCCCGTATACCTCTACTCCACCGTATACCCATCCTCCGGCACACGCACCTTTTAGCCCCTGGCCCAGATGGCAAGGTCCATGGAGGTCCCAGACCCCATACTAAAACTCAGTATCAGAACATGTCGTCTGGAAGCAAGTCTGGTATCAAGATATAGACCCAGTCTCGAATATGCAATGCCCAGACCCTGTCCAGGACTAAAGTAGTAGGAAAATGTCTCAAAAACCCCTCCAAGGGTGCCCGGGCATAACCGGGTCTAAACAGTAAAAAGTCATCACAGGTGCTCGGTCCGACCGAGGCTAAAAATCATCTCAAGTAACAAGAAAACTCAACTAGCACCCCGGCCTTGCCGAGTCTAGCGATAATCGTAAAACTGATGATTTTAAACATAATTTTACTTTCTTGCCCAAAAATATACACAAGTTAAATCAAACCATTTCCAAATTATTTCCATAAAAAACGGGCCCCCCGGGCCATGTAAGGTTTAGAAAGTAGTGTCAGTAGGCCCGAAGCCAAAACCATAGTAAAACATGGGTAAAACCTCTTTATATGCATGGAAATGGTATGATCACACACAATAGCTGCCCAGCAGCTCACAATCAACCTATCGACCCTGCACAGGCCCACAGCTACATAGAAAGCATAACCAGCCTAGAAGGATAATTCTATGCCCGGGACTCGCGGACATTCCCAAAATTCCACCTTCTATGTTCCAGAGTCAACAAGGCCTCACAGGACCACAAGGGTAAATAAAATATATCGTCAAGTACTACAAGCAACGGTGAAACAAAAGTAGGCGGACATGAATAAAGTGGTCGAGGTTTGTGGTGCCAACCTAATAATCCAACCCAAGGATGCCCATTAATACAATTTTATTCTATATATGTGGAGTCTAGGGAAAATAAACCGTAACCTACCTGTCGTCCGACGACAAGCTTGAACCTCTCCGAGAAAGCTCCGAAATAAAATCGAACTCGAAATTAGGCTTGAATAACTTGACGTAGATAATCGATTTTCTTTTCGGTGATCCAATAAATTATCAAGATCTTGCTTATTGGAACCAACCTTTAACGTGACAAAAGAATGATACACAGTGGAGTTTTGCACCAAAATTACGTACCCAAGAAGTATAATGTAAGTTAGGCAGCAATTGCCTTTGCAATTTGCTCCAAATGATTTAAGTTTGGCAGCAATTGCCTACCACATCAGTTGGCTTCAACGTGGGGGGGGGGTGTGTCAACACCACACCTCCCCTTATCTAATTAATGATAGGTGGATCCCTGCTACGTACGTACTCGGGTATTGAATAAATTCGTGGTAAAATAAATATAATTTTTGAATATACCATAATTATTAGAAAATTATTTTGAATAAAACCTACTATATTATAATAATAATTTTTAACATAACTAAATTTACTATCTCCGTTAAATATTACAATGTATAAAAACCTTATAAAATAAATACATATACAATTATAACGTAACAAAATATTCTTCATAAACCTTTAAAATATTTTGAAAAGGCAATAATAATATAATTTTTACCAAATTCAACTTTTAAATAACATATTTTCAAATGCACGCACGATGCTAATAAAATTCTTAAGCTTAGGCTCGTAATTCACCAACGCACGATTTTGATACTCAAGAATTCTCTCGGGATCCTCCCTTATGTTTTATCACTGTTTTGGAACTGAAATGGCGTTTTAAAACGTGAAGTTGAGGCCTAAATTGAGTTTAACCCGACCCGATTCACGACCCGGTTCGTAACCCGTTTTCTGCCAGACAGTCCGTGGTAAAACAGTCATAACATTTTACTCCGAGATCAGTTGGACGTGAGGTTTTGTGCGTTGGAAACTAGACTCGTAGACCTTCGATTTGGTATTTCGGGGGACTTCTAACTCTTTATATATTGAGAGAAAAGCCCTGAGATATTTGACCCAAAGTTCAGAAAATTCATTAAAGAACTTACGATAACTTTTGCCGACTTGCTTGGCTTCAAAACTTATAATGCGACCAAACAAATGGGCCCAACACCAAAATACCGGTCCTGACGAGCCTTAAGTGACTTGGGGCCGCTACAAACACGCTCTAACGACACAAGGAAATCGTATTCGTGGAAATAACCGGAAGGGTCATTACATCATCCACTACTAAAAAGGACTTTCGTCCTCGAAAGTCAAGGTCAAGGGGGTACCTGAAGGCTAAAATAGCTGCGGATACTGATCCCGCATATCTCTCTCAGTCTCCCAGGTAGCCTCCTTGACTGGACGGTGCCTCCACTGAACCTTAACAACCGGGATCTCTCGAGACCCCAATCTCCTGACATCTCTGGCCAAAATAGCTGTCGGCTCCTCAACAAAGGCTAAACCCTCACCCAACTCAACTGAGTCCCACTGCAACACATGAGACTCATCTGAGACATACCGACGCAACATCGAAACATGGAATACAGGATGTATAGTTGAAAACATCGGAGGCAAGGCTAGCTGATAGGCAACGCTACCAACCTTCTGAAGAATCTCAAACGGCCCAATGTACCTGGGGCTAAGCTTGCCCCGCCTACCAAATATCATCACGCCCTTCATGGGCGATACAGGGAGAAACACCAAGTCACCGACACTAAACTCCAAGGCACGAATCCTACGATCAGCATAACTCGTCTGCCTGCTCTGAGCTGCCCGAAGTCTGTCCTGAATCACTCGGACTCGGTCTAAGGAATCTCGAAGCAAATCTGTGCTCTGTGGCCCAGCACTAAAACCATCAAACCAAACTACCGGTGATCTGCAACGCCTGCCATAAAAAGCCTCAAAAGGTGCCATGCCGATACTCGAATGGAAGCTGTTATTATAAGCAAACTCTGCCAAGGGAACAAAGTGATCCCAAGAACCTCCAAAGTCAAGAACACAGGCCCGAAGCATGTCCTCCAGAATCTGAATGGTCCTCTCGGACTGGCCATCTGTCTGGGGGTGGAAAGCGGTACTAAGATGAACCTCTGTACCCAAATCTCGCTGAATAGCCCTCCAGAACTGAGATGTGAACTGAGTGCCGCGGTCTGAAATAATAGAAGCTGGGACCCCATGCAACCGAACAATCTCACGAAAGTAGATCTGAGCTAACCTCTCTGCGCCATAAGAAGTCTGAACCGGCAAGAAATGTGCTGACTTAGTCAGCCTATCAACAATCACCCATATGGAATCAAACCCATGAGAAGTACGAGGCAAACCAATAATGAAGTCCATAGTAAT